>BQKN01000222.1:230131-270210 GCA_022839385.1 Asparagus kiusianus
TAAACTATAATTATAATCTAATAAGCCCCTAAACTTTCACGTTGCGTTCTATGTGGCCCTTTAATCCCAACTGCTACCCAAAATACTATTGTAGCAAAAGTAAAATTGAGATATTTAAAAACTGAGCCTACATGAGCATGCGACACTGGAGTCCATTTCTACTGCTACCTACATTAATTAAAATATGAAAAGAAAATGCATGACAATCCTTATCGTTTCTCTTTTTTATTTTTTGCATCAAATTTAACAACTAGACAAATTAAATACATTTGAAAGATGCAAAACTTAAGTCCACCAGCACAGTTCAGTATACTCCCATCAAAGAAATATAAAACAACTAGCACAATTCAGAATTGAAACTTTAAACAAATCAAACTCTATGTTTAAGTAATAGATTTCACTTGGGAAAGGAATTTGATTAAGAGAATAACACAACCGATCAAAGCCCTAAATACTATTCCCAAAAATTTTAAAATTTTAGTAAATAATTTTACGAATTGATCTAGAATGGGAACATTGCTAGACGAAAGTATGATCTTTTATATAGAAAGGACTCAAAAAGAGGTACTAACCAAGGAAGACACTGCGTCGAAGGAAGATCACATCTTGCAACGGTGAGGCAAAGATTAATAAAATATCTCACGTGGATTCATTTTTTAAATATCCAACTTTTACCTTTGCTACAATAGCATTTTGGGTAGCACTTGGAGCTAAAAGGGCTAAATAGATTCAAACTTGAAAGTTTAGGGGCTTATTAGATTAGAACGATAGTTTAGGGCTTTATAGAAAAGTATAGGATAGTATAGGGGCTCATTAAACTTTGAGCTTCATTTTCAATAGAATTATAAAGAAAAAGAGCCAATAGTACATATTGATTGTCAGGAAATATCTAAAGTAACCACTTTAGTTATTTAGGATCAATCCCCATCATGATGGTGAAATTGAGGATGATATTATCCATCAAATCAAATCGAGATAACTAAATAGGACAAGTGCTTCAGAAGTCTTACGTGATTGTAGAAAAATATAAATAAGACTAAAAGAAAATACGAGCGAACAATTATAATACCTACAATGCTTTGTTTATTAGAATGTTGGGTGATTAAAAACATGTGCGAAAATAAGCATAGCATAAATAAGAATGCTAAAATGAATGGTATTGTGGGTGTTTATGTCAGAATATTAATGTGTAATTGGAGAGTGTTGAACTCGGTTTTTGATCCCTTAATCGCCTTTGATGGTTGAACTTTCTGGTGTGGATCAAAACATGCGCTTCGTTACACAAATAACATAGGGTAGAGACACCAGAGGTTGTTTTCTCTAGTGTGCCCTCCGACGCTTAAGTCAGTGATGTTTTCTATTTTATCCAAAGATAAAAACATAATATCATCTTATTGATTTTGTGTGTGTTAAATTGTGTTACAACCATTATTTATAGAGGATTTACGGGAGCACGTTGGTAATTTTTGCTAGGCGTGTGCAATGCTAACTCAGACATGCTTTACACGTGCTGACAGCTAGTTGGCTGAGTCATCCTTTGCACAATGATGAGACTGTCAGAGTAATGGCATGTCCGAGGAGCTTTGAAGGCTTTGGCTCGAACAGTCATAATGACTGACACTGCATTAATGGCCTGATGGTGACTATACGACGAAGTGCGAGGGCTGGCCGTATATCTATCGAATGTTATACGCCTTTTGCTGTTTCTTGTCAGGCCACTGTATGGTGTCTGATCCGAGTAGAGAACACATTTCATCTTAAAGTTGGTCATCCAGCGAGATCCCAGTCAGGAGTGTCTTTCATCTTGAATCTAGTTATCGAGACAAGTTAGCCTCTAAGCACTTGGGTTGTGAATGCTTTTAGAGTCATCCAGCTTATTGTCACGTGACCACTCTTTAGACTTAGTAATTTCTATGATATAACATTGGCCCCTTTTTACTCAGACTAAGGAAGTCAAAGTTTGAGTGAAAATGATCTGACCTATGCTGGAACCTACACCGTCCTTGCTGCAAGGTTGCTATGATTTTACATTCTTGACGTTAGCCAAGATTGTGCAGTAGCTTTTGATGAAAATGTGCCTTGTTTGATGGGACATCACTTCTGTTTTGAAAACCATCAGTGATTTATGCCAACCATTAGCTTTATGGCATGTGTCATCCCTTTCCTTTTGTTGATAATAGTATTGATAATAGTGTTAATAGTGGGTTTTTAATCCCACATTGCTTGTGAGAACACACCTCATCATCCTCTAATTGTATAAATATATGTGCACACTCAATATTTAAAAAAAAAGAAATTTATCCAATACTCTCTCTCTTACTTTAACATGGTATCAGAGCTAAGGTTATTATTTCACTTTTAATAAAAAAAATTTAACGCTTCTGCATTCTTTTGCCAAATCTTGGCATTGCTGCTTTGCAGTCATTTAACGCTTTTTTGCGTTCCTCTACCATATTTTTGGCCTTGCCGCTTTACGACCTCTCAACGTATTTCGCATTCTCGTTTAACCTTCAGGTTCCATTTTAATCTTCGAGGTTATATTTTAAACATTCAGGTTCTATTTTAACGGCATTACCGTTTCAAGATCATCTCTTGATCTTAAATTTACGGCATAGCGGTTTTTCAAGACCGTCTCTCGGTATCAAATTAACGGCATCGCCGTTTCAAGCCGTCTCTTGACCTCAAACAAAAGGCATTGTCGTTTCACAGTCAGTAACGGCATCACCGTTTCAATCCTTCTCGACGTCTCAACGTCTCAACATCGACATTAATTCGTTGTAGGTCTCCAGCGTGAGCATCAGATCCGGCCGATCTTCGGGCCACCTTGGTCGCCGGTTGCTTCTTTTTTTTCCAAGATTTGACAGTCATGTATAACCTTCGGGTTCAAATTTAACCTTTAGGTTCTTACATTTTAATCTTCGGGTTTCTACATTAACCTTCGGGTTCTCCTTTAAACATTCGGGTTTCGTTCAAGGATTATTATCTTGAACTTTGAATTGCTGCTATTATGGCCTCTTCACTGGCACATGCTTCTCAGGCTCGGTCTAAGCTCTTTTGCACCTATTGCAAGAAGGAGGGACACCACTTTGAGATATGTTTCCAGCTTCATCCTGAGTTATGTTCCTCAGGAACAGGCCGTAGTCAGCGATCCCCTCAGTCCCGATCCTCTAGTGCACCGGGATTACCGGTCAATGTTATGTCATCTACCACTTCAGACCCTGTCATTCAAGCTATTGCAGATATTAGCCGTCAAATTGCTGCTCTTCAGCATACCACCTCTCCATCTGCTGCAAAATCTCTAATATTCGTCGTCAAATTGAGCCTCTTCAAGCTATTGTAAATACTAGCCGTCAAATTGCGGCCCTTCAGCATACTACCTCTGCATCTGCTGCACAACTCTTTGATATTCGTCATCAAATTAATGCTCTTCAGCATAGAGCCTCTACATCTACTGCACAACTCTCTGGTATGCGTCTTGCTGGTTCTTCAGCCAACCTTTCGGTCTCTAGTATGAATGATCTCTGGATTTTTGACTCTGACTGTTCCTTTCATATGACTCGTAATGCCTCCCTTCTGTCTTCACTTCCTCTTCTCTTCCCCCTATCTACACGACTGCTGGACAACCTTTTGTCTATCATTCAGTATGGCTCTATCACCCAACAAACTGACCCATCTGGTCGTCTAACTCTTGGCCTCGTCTATGTGGCTCCTCAGTTGTGTTTGAATTTAATTTCTGTTAGCTCCTTATGTATGGATGGCCTACTTGTCCTATTTTCTTCTGATACTTGTATTGTGCAGGATCCACAAACGGACAAGATCGTTGGGGCCGGTCGGAGGAGACACAAACTGTATTTTCTGAAATATCTTCACCTTCTAGAGTTCATACGTCCACGTTTTCTTATTGCTTCTGTAAGTCCAAAATCATCTACCTTACTTTCCGTGGATTTGTGGCATAAACGACTTGGTCATGTGTCTCATAAAAGGCTGGAAAGTCTTATCCAGTCCGGAGTATTTGGTCCCATATCCTCTCATTCTCATATTGAATCATGTACTGATTGTAAATTGGCTAAATTTACTGCTCTATCATTTCCAACCAGTACATCTATTTTCACTTCCTTATTTGATTTGGTCCATTCTAATATCTCTGGGGGCCAGCTCCTCTGCTTTCTTCATCTGGCTACTTATATTATGTTAGTTTTATCGATGATTTCTCTTATTATACATGGGCGTACCTACTTAAAAATCGCTCTGATGTACTTACTGCTTATCAAGTCTTCACTGCGATGATCTTCACTCAGTGGCAAGCTCGTATTAAAGTTTTTTGTTCTGACTGTGCCAAAGAGTACATATCCTCTACCATGCGCTCTATCATGTACTCTCATGGGACTATCTTTCAACAGTCATGTCCCTACACTCATGAGCAAAATGGTATTGCTGAATGCAAACATCGTCATATTCTCGATACCGCTTTATCCAGGCTCATTTCTTACTCTGTTCCTCGTCGTTTCTGGGCTGAGGCCATTCTCACAGCTACTAATGTCATTAATATCACTCCATCTAGCGCTCTTTCTTGTGCTACTCTTCATAGTCGTGTTTATACTCATCCTCCCCATTATGATCTAGTTCGCGTTTTTGGTTGTCGCTATTTCATTCTTCTGTCATCTGACAAACGTGATAAATTATCTCCTAGAGCTATTCTCTATGTCTATTTACGAATTAGTTCGGAACATCGAGGTTATCGTTGTTATGATCCTATATCTCGTCGAGTTCATATATCTCGACACGTTCAGTTCGAAGAGGATTCTCTATTTTATTCTGCTTTCAATGATTTTAATTTCCTCTACACTACTGATCGTGCTTCTCCACCAGCTGCATCACCCACTTCCTTCTCCTTTCAAGATCTCCCTAAATCTCTCCATCTCCTTCTGTTGACTCTCCCTCACCCGAGCCTTCTCTTTCACCATCTGATCCCTATCCCGTAGACACAACACCCACTCCAGAAAATACTATTGACCTCCATGCACCGCGCTAGTATCTCCCTCTCTTGAGGTTCCTCTTGCTCTTCGTCGAGGCAAACGCCCATATGTCATGCCTGCACGGTATGCTTCGGTTACGTCCTACTTATCTATCTTTCATAATTTTCTTGCTGTCATTCATACTACAGTTAAGCCAAAGTCCTTTCAAGAGGCTGTTTAATTTCTAGAGTGGCAACAGGCTATGGCTGAGGAATTTTAGGCCTTTCAGCAAACACATAACTAGGATGTTGTTCCATGTCCCCTGGCATGTCTTTAGTTGGTAGTAAATGGGTTTATAAGTTCAAGTATCATCCTGATGGTACCATTGAATGTCAGAAAGCTCGTTTAGTGGCTCGAGGTTTTACTCAGCAACAATGTATTGATTATGAGGAGATATTTGATCATGTTGCTCAGATGCCCAGCGTTCGTACTCTTCTTGCAGTCGCTGCTGCTCATCGTTGGCCGTTATATCAAATGGATGTCAAAAATACTTTTCTCCATGGCTCTTTATCTGAGACGGTATATATGTAATCGCCTCTAGGGTCCAATATTCCTTCAGGACATGTATGTCTCCTTCGCCGTGCTGTTTATGGTCTCAAGCAGGCACCCCGCGCTTGGTTTGAGTATTTTCGTGATGTCGTGCTCAAGGTTTCGCTCTACTGATGGTGAGCCTCTATCTGATCCTATCCGATATCAACATCTTGTTGGTCAGTTGGTCTATCTGTGCATCTCTCGACCAGATATCTCTCATGTTGTTGGCATTGTCAGTCAATTTGTTAATGTCCCACGTTTTGTATACTATGCTGCCTTATTACGGATTCTTCGGTATCTCTGGGGTACTAGCACTCGCTCTCTTCTGTTTCCTGCTACATCCAAGTTAAAGCTTTGTGCATATTCTGATGTTGATTGGACTGGTGATCCCACTACCAAGAAGTCTACCACAGGTTATTATATATTTCTTGGTGATTCCCTAATTTCCTGACAGAATAAAAAACAAGATGTTGTTACTCTTTCCAGCACCGAGGCAGAGTATCGTGCAATGTCCACAACAGCTAAAGAGATTATTCATCTTCGTCGTCTTCTCAGTGATTTTGGTATTTCTGTTCGACTCCTACTCCTCTATAATGTGATAATAAGAATACCATCCATATTGCTAATAATTCAGTATTTCATGAGAGGACCAAACACATTAAGATCGACGCTTATTTTGTCCGTCAACAAGTTATCAAGGATAAGACAATTCTATTTCCTCATGTGTCATCCGCCGATGAGCTTGCAGATTTCTTCACAAAGGCCTTACCTGTTCATCGGTTCTAGTTTTTTGTACGCAAACTCACTTTGTTTGATCCAACATGAGTTTGAGGGGGCTGTTGATAATAGTGTTAGTAGTGGGTTTTTAGTCCCACATTGGTTGTGAGAACACACATCATCCTCCTCTACTTGTATAAATATATGTGCACACTCAATATTAAAGAAAAAGGGAAATTTACCCAAAACTCTCTCTCTTACTTTAACAGCTTTATATATATATTGTTCCTTTTCTTCTTCTTCTCCTCCTTTGCCAAAAACCCTGGAAACCAAAGGGCTTCTTCACTCCGTCATTGTGAGTGCACTTTTATATCTAAATCTCACCGTCTTCTGATCGTCTCTTTTTCTATTTCGATGGCTTCCGGCTCTCAACCTGCTATGGCTCGCAATGAGGCTAAGATCTCTCTCTGCTGCGCTCGTATCGTCCGAGGGTCCTGTTGAGTTGTCCGGAGCAATATTCTCTGGATTATGAAATCCCCAGCACATATACGCTCTCGGCTCCTTCAAGGGATTAGTTCATCTACCATCACGACGGGGTCTTGGCGCCGTTGTACTAACATTATCTGGATTGCGGCCTCCGCTTGCCATTACATCTGTTCCTACAAAAGGTGTTCAGGGCTTTAGGGGTTGCACCGGCCCAGCTAACGCTAAACCTATTGCTTGTTTGGTGGCGTTCTTCGTCATTTGTCACCGGGTTGACATCAGAGACCAACGTTGGGCATTCTGGGCAGCTTGGTGAGTGTTATAAATGCCGGTAGAAAAGAGGGCCACTTTTATCTCTAGTTGGGGGGCAACTTCCCGCTAGTGTCCAATTCTTCTGAGACCAACAAAAAGTGGCGGGAGTAGTTCTTATTTGTCATGGGTGCTGACCCGCTCCTCGCCTGTCCCAGGATGGAGATCAAGGAGGAGGGGCTTCATGCGGAGAGGCTCTCAGCGACAAGAGTTAACAGGGTCTGGACAAGTCTACTGCTCAAGCTGAGGGCTCCAAGAGGAAGAGGAAGAGACTGTCTCCAAGGGGCATTGTTGGGTCAGTGGCGGTGCGCGGGAGCTGTTCCCTCATGGGAACGAGTTGGCTGAGGTCGCATTCGGGCAGGCTGAAGCTGCGCTCGATCGAGTCGATTAAGAGTGCAGGGGGCCCTGAGTCTGCTCATGCTCCACCTAATTATATCGAGGTGGAGGGTGCTTCCCTGAATAAGGTTCATGAGGAGGAAGCTAGAGAGGGAAGTGCTCAGGTTATCGGGTCAACAGGAGGAGAGGCCCCACCCATGGTCGCTACTGAGGAGGTGCCCATCAGTCGGCGAGAGGTGTTGACCTGACTGGAAGAGGGAGCTGGGTTGCCTAGGAAACCAGAAAGGCCCCGGCCATAGAGGACCTTGTTGCTAAGGCGTATGAGCAGACTGCGTCGAGCTCATTGGGTCTCTCGGCTGCAGTGAATGAGGGACAATATGAGTGGTCATTCCCTCATCATATCAGCGACCTCCACCACCTTACCTGGGAGGGGGTGTGAGCTGTCTTGATGAGGCCTAAGTCCCATCCTTGCTATGAGGGGGAACCAGAAGAGTGCCCTTTCATCCCTGAGCACCGAATGGATGTCAGAGGGTTGGTTCTAGAGTCTTAAGCTAACTAGGACAAGGCAGTAGATCCGTTCCTCCTCCTTGCTGACAAGGCTTTGATGTGCGAGATCCCCGATGATGGTCTTCACTATGGCCTTCGGAGTTACTTCACCCTCGGGGCTCTCTTGAATTCAAGTCGTTCTAGTGCCTTGAGGGCAGGGAACTCTTTTTCAAGCTCCAGACCGAACTAGAGGCGCAGAGGGAGGCTCGTGAGGGGCCGAGCTTGCAGCTGCTACTAAAGGTAGCGAGCTTCACGAGCTCAAGTGCACCTAGGCCGTGAAGGAGCAGGAGATGGCCTGAAAGGATGAGGAGCTAAAGGCGGAAGCAGCTGGTGCTCGGTGTCGTGAGGCTTAGCCAAAGTAGGCTAGGTGAAAAGTCCCCAGAAAGACCTCCGTCATGCTCATCATGACATGGGACTTGCCAAGGAGAGACTATCATATCCCGAGTCGGAGGTCCTAGTTGAGAAGAATGAAAAGGACGGGGCCCATATAGCTCGAACCGAGGCTGAGTTGCTACGAGCTAAGCTAAATGAGGAGGTGATTCTTCATGAGACCCTCCATCAAGAAATTGCTCGAGTGACCACAGAGGCTGAACAGCAACGCAACTCTCTCCACGCCCAGGTTCGAGAACTTGAGACTCAGATGGGTCACCTGGAGTCTAAAAGCGTTGGAGACTGCAATATAGAGAAGTACCACGATAATTACCTAGGTAAAATTAAGGTGGCTCTCACTTGCAAGGCGGGGTTTGATTATCTAAAGTGTCACTTACTTCCGAGCTCCTGCTGAAAGAGGACAGCTTCAAGTATCCTTCTCGTTTAGCCAACTACCTTGACGTCCTCAAGACGCTCGAGGTGCAAGGCGGTCTAGGGATAGTGCTAGAAGATGACGAGGGCGCCGAGGAAGACGGTGAGAAGGAGGCTACCGAGAAGATGCTGGTGAGGCCCCGATGACGATCCTGACTCATCTTCTTCGCCTGCAAAGCCCGACTCCTCTCCATCAGATGCACCCGACCTGGATTTCTCCCAGGCTCAAGCCCCAGACAATGCTCCTTGAGGAGAATTTTTGTATAGTCATTAAGAGTCTTGTAATCATCTTTGCAAATGAATGATAAAGACTTTGTTCTGTTGGCTCTTTTTTTCGGTTGAGTCTTTGTAAAAGAATCTTGTAATCACTTTTGCAAATGAATGAAAAGACATTGTCGCAGTTAGTTTATGATCGAGTTGTCTCTCAATCATGCTTTTGATTTTTGATACATTCTCGATCGAGTAGGTGAGAACCAAGTCGTGAAGTTAACTTCTGGGTACATCGGCAAAGACCGAGTGATTCCTTGGTGTCATGTGCCTAAGGTTAGCTAGAGTCTTTCGGTTCGAGTATGGCTACCACATCTGTTAGCACCATGGGCCTAGTTTCGGAAACTGATACCAAGAGTGAGCCATGGGGGCTCCTCGTTGTGCCTTGGGTTTACTCTTGAAAACCGAAACCAAGGACTTTGAAAGCGCTCAACGAGTTGGTGAGGATCAAGGCGTGAGGGCTCCCCGTCGTGCCTTGGGTTTACTCTTGAAAACCGAAACTAAGGACTTTCAGAGCGCTCAATAAGTTGATGAGGACCGAGTCTTGAGGGCTTCCCGTCGTTCCTTGGGTTTACCCTTGAAATCAAAACCAAGGACTCTCGGTCTTTGTTACTGGGTTGATGAAGATCGAGCAGCAAGGTCTTCGTGCTTTGGTTTTACACGTGGAAACGATACCAAGGCTTGGTATGTGCCTTGGTTTTACTCTGAAAAGACACCAAGGCCTCTTGGTTCGTTACCGCGTCGATGAAGATCGAGTGCCAAGATCTTCGTGCCTTGGTTTTACATGTGGAAACGATACCAAGAGCTTGGTATGTGCCTTGCTTTTACTCTGAAAAAATGCCAAGGGATTTTCATCTTCGTCCTTGGTTTTACTCATGAAAATGATACCAAGAGCTCAGTATGTGCCTTTGTTTTACTCTGAAAAGACACCAAGAGTTTTTGGTCTTAATTGTCGAGTCGATGAAGATCGAGTGGCAAGATCTGTATATAGATTAGTACACAAGGGAAGCAATTTTAATTTACAGAAGGATCCTTATAGTCTAATTACATTTTGTGGAGATGTCTTCCAAAATGCTTTATATTTTAGAACAACCCTGATGATTTCTTAGTTATGTTCTCCATTTGTCCTTTGGCGGAACTCCTTGACTACCGTAGCGTTGGAACGGTGGTGGCAGCTTCTAGTTCCAAGATCCGAAAACCAGAGATCAACCATTTCCTCAAAAGGAGATGAAGAATGCCCCGCCAAACTGTTTACATTGAAAAATTAATGTGTAATTGGAGAGTGTTGAACTTAGTTTTTGGGTCCCTTAATCTTCTCGTTGTAGATCAAAACATGTGCTTCACTACACAAACAACAGAGGTTAGAGGCACCGGATGTTGTTTCCTCCGGCGTGCCCTCCAACACTTAAGTCAGAAACGTTTGCTAGTTTATCTGAAAAGAAAAATAGAGTATCATCTTATTGACTTTTTGTCTGTTAAACTGTGTTACCTTGATTTGGTGGAGATCATCATGGTTTATAGAGGTTTATGAGGACACATTGGTAATTTTTTCGGGTGTGTGCAGTGCTGGCCTACACATGCTTTACACATGCGACAGTTAGTTGGCCGAGACATACTTTGCACAATGATGAGACTGTAAGAGTAATGACGTGTCTCGAGGAACTTTGAAGGCCCTGGCTCGAACAGTCATAATGACTAACAATGCATTAATGGCCTGATGGGGACTGGGTGGCCAAAAGTGTAGGCACTAGCCATATATTCATCGAATGTCGTGCGCCTTTTAATGTCTCTTGTCAGGCCAATATATGGTGTCTGATCCAAGTGGGAAACGCCTTTCATCTCAAAGCCGGTCATCCAGCGAGATCCGAGTTGGGAGCGCCTTTTGTCTCGGATCTGGTTCTAAAGATGAGTCAGCCATCTAAGCACACGGGTCGTGGATACTTTTAGAGCCATCCAGCTTATTATCATGTGACCACTCTTTTAGACTTAGTAATTTCTATGGTATAACAGTGGGTATACAATGCATTGGTAGTAAATTATAGATTGCTCCTATTAAGGATAAAATAAGAGAGAATCAACTAAGATAGTTTAATCATGTACAATGAAACCTCTTAGTGCATCATTAAAAAAGTGATAATATTATAATTAATAGGGCAAAGTGCTCTAGAGGTAAGACTAAAGAACTTGGTTGGAAGTAAGTAAGAAGCATATGATAATTGCTAACTTAGCAGAGAAGATGGCCCTAAATGGAACACAATGGAAAAATAGGATTCATATAGCTGAGCTCAAATAGTTAAGATAAAAGTTGTGTTGTTGTTGCTACTTCTGCTACATCATTGAAATATCCTTCGAATAGCATTGGTTTAGTTAGAAGATAAAACATATGTACTGTTTATTAGCACCGAAGATATTGTAGATAGGGTAAATTGTAGATAGGCCCCCTCATTTGTATCATGAGTTGCATTTAACACCCTCAGCCCATATTAGCACCTAAGATCCAAGCTGCAACTGCCCATGAAAATATTAAGACTTTATTACTCAAATGCCTATCACCCAAGAAAAACATAAAAGCAACTAATGATGAACTGCAATTTCATGATAATTTTTTACTCAAAATCTGTCTTACCTCTCTTTTTATTCTCATTGGGAAACTTACCATCATTACTGGTATCCCATATTCCAGTTTCAGAACAGTACTTTGATTCTATTCATCTCAATTCACATACCCTTTCTACGTCGTACAAGTTCACAATTTCATCTTTTTTAGCTACAACAACATTCATTATGTTCTCTGTCTTCTCAGCAGATCATTTGATGCTCTTCAACTTTACAGTACACCTGAAGTTTGTCGAAGATAATAAATATTGAGCAAAACTAAAATTTACATGCAATTCAAGCTGTAAAACTGCAAATGTAAGGGAGAAAATAATAGTACCACACAAGTTCGAGCTGGAGATAGGATTTTGAAGGAGTTTGGTCGGTTGTTGAAATTAGTTTCGGGTACTCCAGGTATACCTTCAGGGTTTGTAAAATGGTCTACATCATGGCCAACCTGCAAAATGAAAAATTTATCAATCCTTCTCAGCTCTGCTGGTACTTGAAAGTTGAATTAACCATGTCCAACTTCTGCACCAAACCACTATACCCCTTTAAGGCAAGTCTGAATCGAAACTGAAATTGGTAACTGTTTTGCCTAAATAATGTTTAATTGTCCATCTGCGCGAACTGAGAAATTGGCAAATTGCGAATAAAGGAAAATATACTTCAAAATATTTCTTTATTCTATGGTCATTGGGCAAGCAACCAGGAGTCCCTTAGAGACTATGAGCTGATAGAATCAATGATGATGACAATGATGCAGCATGTACAGTGATATGTCACGGTGAACAAAAGCAATGTGGCGTACCAGGCAATATAGATAGATTGTGCACAAAAGGATAATGCAGAAGATTTATCACAATATTCACACACATTAAAGAGTGAAACTATAACCTGCTCTCTGCAGGGGGAAGTCCCAACTCTGTAGTCAACTTAATATGTAAGATAGAGAAACTTCTGAACATGTTCTTTAGATTTGTATTTTATGAATATTTTGCATCTACCCCCTCATCTGTTAGAAGTATAGGATATATTATAAGAGTTTAGACTTTATTCAAGTTTCCTCTAAGGCCAAAATACATAATTACCTAAAATCTGTCTTCAGACATAACTGTGTGTTAAGATTCAAAAAAATAATTCAAAATAAAATAGCATAAATACTTTCCTCGTAACTTTAATTAAAGAAGCATGAGGAAATTAATGGCCAAGAGAGAAGAAATAGAAAAATATGTAATTCTTCCCACTACACAGATCAGATAGTCCTTTATTAGAAGCAAGAATAGAAAGCAAAGCCATTGTTACATCAGCAGATTAATGAAAAACCATATGTCCTAAAAACCATAGAAAACTGTGAACCGTAATGCATCTTACTCTTCCATGTCCACCAAACTCAACAGCATCACTGTCCAAGGCAACTCTATACTTTCCAGGCAAGTCACATCCAATTTTATACCTGTATAATCTAAATAGTAAAAAATTAAGCCGAAACAATATAAAGTAGGTGATATGATGATAATAAATCAATGAATTACCCCTCATAGGTGTTTTCAGGATGGAAATTGAACACAAAAATTAAATCCCCTCGCTCAAAAACGATTACCTGAAAATAAACCAATCCTCGAAACATAGTTCACTGTATTATTCAAAGAAACAAGTAAAATGATGTAAAACGCATAACGAGCAAATTCATGGAAAAGTGGAACCTTCACGAGTCAAATGCGGATACGGATAAATTATTGACTGGCCGCAGAGAAACAACTATATCTCACAATCCGGAAGACAGAATCTAATATAGTATATATGAAAATCACCTATCTCGACAAGACGAAGTCAATCAGTTTAGCAGAATCCCACAATCCCATCAGTAACACCCGTTTTTGACAGGATTTAAAAAATAATCAGCCTTTAGTTTATTTTTAGTAATAAAGTTAGAGTCAATTTAGATTAGAAAATAAACTTAATGTTAAAAAGTCAAATTAGATTAGGAAACAAATTTAATTTTGATTCATGATTTGTTTCCTCTATTATAGAGAGTCTTTTTAGGATAGAATTTAATACTTTCTATTTCTTTGTAATTCTAGTCTTACTAGGAGTCTTGTTTGTTTTTCTATTTAAGAAGAGTCGTGTAACCCCAAAGAATAATATCTTTTATCAATAAAATTCCTCTTTAGTATTTTCTTCGTGGATTCGAAGTTCTTCGTGGATTCATAGATCGTTCTTTGTGGATTCAGAGAACAACCCTTGGTGAATTCTAAGGTTTATCACTTCCGCACTGCGTTATAAAAACTCGATCAAGTTATAACATAAGAATAGCTCATTTACTTTCTCAAACCGGATTTTAAGGAGAAAAGAGTGGTGCGGAACAAACAAGTAGATATGAGGATATTTATACTACTATATAATAAACCTAGTGAGGGCATGACAAAATATGGAATTTGTCCTTCATTCTAGAAAAGACCAAGGGGAAATTTAAATTTTAGAGAAATAGTATTCTATCACATCAAAAGTCCCCTCCCCGCCTCTCTCTCACACACGTACATAAAAATTCAATAAATAACATCTAGTTATAAGCAATGAATTTATTAAGGGTTATTTGCATATATTTTCCTTATCAGGGGTACTTGCAAAAGGATCCCCCAAATCCTAATATTTGCAAAACTACCCCTCAAATTATCAATTTGAGAAAAATAATACCCCTAAAATCAACAAATCATCAACTTGATGAGCAAAATTTTGACTATTTTTTTATAAGTGTTACACTGTAGTTACAAATTAGCCTATCAAAGTTGATGGTTGATTGGTTTGGAGGTATGTTTTTTTTCCAAAATTGATGATGTTTGAGGGGTAATCTTGCAAATACTGAGATTTTGGGGATAGTTTCGTAAATATCCATGATTTAAGGGGTATATATGCAAATATTAAATACATTACATATTAAAAGGAACAAATTTGTATAAACTTAATTTCATTATCCTTAATCATTATTATTGTTATAAATTATTTGAAACAAAGTATACACGTATGTAACTTAAGGGTTTTTCCATATTTCAATCAGTGTTATCGAGGCGCAAGGCGCAATGCGGGGCGCAAAGGTCCCTTACGCGCACCATGCGCAAGGCGCACAACGAGGCGCGCGCCTCACTAATTGAGGCGCATAACTCAAACTAATATTTGCCAACATCATAAGATAAACATATAAGCAACATATTAGTTACCTACATCCAAAATTATGAGAATATCAACTTAAATCATTAAATTATGCGAACTGAATTTTTAAAGTAACAAAAAAGATACAAGAAACATGTATTTAAATCATCAAATTAAGTGATTAACAATTATGAGCATATGTTTATAAATTGTAACATAAAAAGACTAATAAATATAATTAACAAACATGACTGTTCATAATTTTCTAATTAGTATTCTTAATTGATATTTGCTACTTAGTATGAAAAGATGAAGAATGAATGTAACAATTACATATTTACATATTCATAATTTGCTAGTTTGCATGCTAATTAGAGAAGGAAGTTACAATTAGCAAACAAGTATACTAAATTACTAATTATTGTTTTCTTTTTATAGGTTAAACATGAAAAGATGAAAATAGATTAGCAACTAGTAAGAAAGAGTATATTACATGATATAAATATGTAATTATGTAAATTATTTAAAAAATAAAAGAAATAGTATGTTACATAACACAGGTGCGAGGCACACGTGAGGCGCGAGCGAGGCGCACGCGAGGCGCGCGCCTCGCTGCGTGCAGCGCCCCGCCTCGCGTGCGGGGCGCATTTCGCCCAAGCCGAAGCGCCCAGCGCCCAGGGCGCGCCCGGGACGCGCGCCTCGATAACACTGATTTCAATAACTCCATTCTCGAGTCTTAAATTTATAAGAACATTACATTGATTTTGGATAAACTTAAGCTTTAAACCAAAGGATTTAAACAACTAGAAACCTTTAATACATTACTCATATAGAAATTAGAAATTTATGTTTTAATGTCTATTGCACGTGCATGTGCACGTGCGGTAATGCTAGTTATATTTAAAGTAGAAAACTTGATCTTGTTAGTGATTTAACTAGTAGTATAAGTCTGAGAGTTTTTCTATTAGAACATCGGACAAACCTATAAGACTTTATTCCAGGAAAAGACCATATGGTATTTGAAGCAAAAATAACTGCTGAAAATAGCGCATAACGGTATTCATCAAGTTGACATAAAGTTGCAGCACATTATGATTCACATTCAGTTATTTTCTGCAGAAGTCCTCACTGGATGGAGCAGGCAAGTGAAGGTAGAACTTTACATTGGAATGGAGGCTTTTAAAGGAGAATATACGTGCAACCCAGTCACTTAGATCTAGCTGTAAACCATCAAAATTTGACCAAAATCATTTGTGGAATGTAAAAGGCATTCCCGTAGAACTATAAAACTCTAAGAAGTAGACACTCCCAAAGAAAGTAACTCCAGAAAAATATCTCTGGATGGAACTATACGCTTAAATTTTTTTGCTGAGAAATAAAACTAGAGTTGATCTCCAGATTGAATTGTACATTTTAAGATGACTGATTTGTCAAAGGTCAAGCTAATGGGTCAAGATATTGAAGGTAAATCTTAATAGCTAGAAGAAGATTTAAAGGTAGATTGTTCATTTGTGGTTCACATACATTGATGCTGCAAATTGTCAAGAAGATAGAAATCACACAGTTTAATTATATCTGCTACATTAGACACTTTATAATGTAGCAAACCCAAAACATAGAAAAACCTGCCATCACTATCAGAAATATTAAAAAGCACCAAACATTAATGGTGATTGCAGCCACAGGAATAGGAGCTAGCAGTTGCCTAAAGTAACACATTAACTGTGCTAAAAGAGACATGAAGAATAAATATAAAAATATTCTTGAAAATTTTAGTACCTTGTCAACTTCATTTGTGCTGCTCACTATCTGCTTGGTAGAAGTAAGGAAAGAAAATTTATCATCGAGCGAATTCATGGCTCTGTCAAATGCATTCATGTACTAAATTCATTTCAAAAGAAGGAAAAGGGACCCCGTCAGAACTAAAAAATATATAAATTGATCTGATACAATCAGTATTGATAAAAGAAAATAAGAGAATAATATATTTGAAAATAATAATGCATTATTTCTGTAACTATTGAAATGCAGAATAGAAAATTAGGCAATGAAAACTTACAAAGCACGTTCCTGTAGAAGACATGTAATATGCCAGAGAAATTTAGATCAATGCCCAATGATATGAACTATCCTAAGGCATGTTAGACAAACATATACATGTAAATCAAAGATTGTGCATTAAAGGCACCACACCCCAATTGCCCGCCCACCCCACACCCCCCCTAAAAAAAAATTCCCACACCGACCCGCCCGCACATGCGCAGACACCCAAAGTTTTTTTTTTTTTTTGGGTGGGTGGGGGGGGGGGGGGTGTTTTGTTGGTGGATTGTTAACAAACTCAGTATGTACCTATTTGGAACTTAGCGGGAAAAAGGACTCCAGGCAGAGCTCAGTAAAAGACAAGATGAGAATGATTTTATACACAAACATCCAAGATAAGGAAATTAGTTGAAAGAAATGTAGAACACATTATACTAGTATAGCATTGCTAGTAGGCAACCGGCAAACTAAAACAAACAAAAAAATTTCTGCAGGAACAATCATGAAGTATTAAACTCTGAAACTAGTAGATAACTTGTAAAATGAAGAAGATCATGTTTTCTAATGCATTTAAACTATTTCAACTCAAAGCTGCCAGTGGAAATGAAATAATATAAGGAGATTACCCCCCAAAAATGGCGTTGCAGCAACCCCAAAAAAAATCACACAGGTGCAACAGAGGGCATACGTGGCGTCACAAAACTTCACTGAGAATAACCAAATTACTTATTCACTTGTCAAATAAAATGCTCGGTATATATTTGCATGTGTAATTGGGTATGTGGCTGGGGATTTATCAACATATGTAATAAAATGAAAAATATGAAAACCAGTGTTGGAAAAGGCAGCTGAAGGGGCTCTTAAATAAGTCATGCGTGCGCGCACGTGCGATTTAATAGAAGTACAGAATACAGATGTGTGTATTTACATTTTAGTTTTAAAATATTTCTGTGGGAAGATACACACGAACCTTGTATCTGAGATGATCAGTATCAACAAGGTTCCACAGGCGCCGGCACTTTTCATAACTCCAACCATTTCCTTCTCTAGGAAAGTCTATCCATTCTGGATGTCCAAACTACAACAATCATATTGTTAGACGAATATGCAATTAGAAACTGGTGGAAATGAAACAAATACAATAAACCCTTGTGACATTATATAGCTTGCAATCATATTGCACAAAGCCTTTTAGATATTATCCATCTCAATTTGGCTTTTATCTTTAATTACTTAATATTATTGCAAAAAAGAAAATTTTTCTATATTAACTAACTGAAATGAGTGGCCTCTGAATTATCCTCTGTGCTTCAACTTTTGCACAGTTGCACATGTGAAGTATGGGAACTGAAATCATAACACCTTAAGGTAGCCTAATTAACTATGCGACAACCACGCATATCAATTTATTATGAGCGCTGCTACGGGGACCCAAAATATGGGACCATTGGAGGGGACAGGTGAGGTGTCCCCCTCCTATTGCATAATGAGCTGGCATGACCAGCTCATTATACAATAGGAGGGGGACATCTCACCTGTCCCCTCCCTTGGTCCCATATTTTGGGTCCTCAAGGCATTTTTCATTTATTACACTTAAAACTAGCCTAGTCAGAAACATAATGGGCTACATTACAATATCTTTTAAGAGAGACATGCAAATGGTAAGTACAGTCTGAAATGGATCTAGAACTAGTACGTTTTGAATTATGGCCTCGTTGTAATTTGGTTATTCCATACGATTAACACATCCCGCGTATCTTCAGAAAATGATGAATACAAGATTTAAACTTCATTGAGAAGTTTAAAAAAACTGAGAAGGGTCTTGAGAGATTTACCTCATTTCCCATAAAGTTTAGGTAGCCTTCACCTCCTAGTGCCATAGTTATGAAATGAATCATCTGCACAAATAATATAATTTTGTAACTTAAAATTCAACATAGGAACAGTGACAATGAAACTACTCAAAGATATTGACGCTTTGAACTAATAAAAAATCTAGCAAGAAAGTAAAAGAATAATATGAACCTTGTGAAGTGCAATTCCTCGCTCAATTACAGGCGAAGCAGGTTTCAGATCAGACATGCCAGAGTATATTTCTGCATCCATCAGAAGAAAGGCAAAAGACTTACCTCCTACAATTGCCTGTGGAAGAAAGCAAGAAGGTCTCCCTCAAAAAGTATACAACTATAGACAGATCTCAGATATTTAGAGAACTTATATACATTATAATGATTCATATTATTGTTAAGTAATGCATGATGGAGACACTTATTTTGAAAGAGATGTTATCTATCACTATTTAGCTGAAGATGATTTCATGAATCAGCATGCTAGAAATCCAATCTCACTTGCATTACTACTCTTATCAACGAAAATCGTAACTGTGTCTCAAAATTCCAATTTACATCATCTTACAGAAATTTTAAATCAATTATGATATGCCATTTGCTCGTAATGCTATAGGATAACTAATAACCTACTTCCTCAGTAACTTCTATTGAACTACCTGATCATGACTCTCTGCATATGCTATACACTTTTCTGCACATCTCCTGTTTGTTAAAGTCCAAGCAATATCTTTCATAGACCATTCTGTATCTCTCTTGTTCTTTAAGTAGTCAATCCACTTGTCTGGAATTCCCATAGCCAACCGATAATCAAAACCCACTCCACCTTCATGGACTGGACGACAGAGAGCAGGCATACCTGAAACATCTTCAGCAATAACAGTTGCATCTGGCAAGAGATTATGAACCAAATGGTTTGCCAACATCATATAAACAACAGCATCCACATCTGTTGCCTCACTGAAATACTCATTGTAATTTCCAGTAAAAACCGTGTTGATTCCGTGATGATGATACAACATTGAAGTTACTCCATCAAATCGAAATCCATCAAATTTGTATTCTTCCAACCACCATCTCAAATTAGACAGCAGAAATCGCAGGACTTCCCAATTAGCATAGTTAAATAACCGGCTATCCCACAACTTATGGTAACCACGCTCTCCGCTATGGAAATAGGAATCCTGAGTGCTTTGCCCAACATCAAAGCCATTAAGACCATCAGTGATATTGTTGCTCGCGTGGCTATGAACAACATCCATTAAAACTCGTAGACGTAAACTGTGGGCTTTGTCAATCAGATACTTGAGATCCTCAGGTGATCCAGATCTACTGCTAACAGCAAAGAAATTCGTAATGTGATATCCAAAGGATGCGTAGTAGGAATGCTCCATGATAGCCATTAATTGGACTGTATTATAGTTATTTTCTTTAATGCGAGGCAGAACATTATCAGCAAAATCTCGATATGAGTTTATGCATGGCTCCGTACTGCTCATTCCAACATGGGCCTCATATATTCGCGGTGCTGCAGGATTCGGCGGACGAGGATACTTAAATATGTGCCTGCATCAATAGAATAATAAATAATTGAAATTAACTAGATTATTTTGGTAGTTATCATCTTTATGCAAAATAAATTTTCATTTTCCTGAGTAATAGAGAGACCTTTCTGATGGTGGTGGGTCCCAGTAAACCCCATCATAGGGGGCTGCAAATCGAGTAGGATCGACAGTGGCATATTTGATCCATGCTGGTATTCGGTCAACCCATACTCCATTTCCATGCTTAAATCGAAATTTAACCTTTGAATTGTGAGGAATGGCAGGCTTGCCACCAGAGTCCAGAATCTTGATCCTCCAAACGCCGAATTCATTTTTTCCCATTCTATGGTTAGTCCCATCCCAACCATTAAAATCTCCTATCAGCTGAGCTTCCCTACAGACAAGCTGACAATTCATATCATAGATCCAAGCATTCGCTTTAACATCCATCTAGCAAAAATGGTTGTGTACTCAGAAACAGGCAAAAGGTTGTGTCCAGAGGACTTCATCTGCTAACAAGGTAATCAACATAAAGAAAGCTAACATATATTTCAAGAATCATCATGATATTCACTTTCATTGTATGCATCTCAAGGTTGAAAGTAGTACACCATCTAGAAAATGTTTTTTGTTTAGTAGTTCAGAAGATAATGATATGTCTACAAACTGGCACATTTCCATCTTTTGTACCTTCCTTAGAAGAAACAATGTTTTCGACTAGAGTCCAACAAGCTGCTAATCAAAAAGGACTAAATAAAATAGCAAATGTCAGCACATACATAGAGGTTCCTAGATGTGTTTCGCAGCTAAAAAACACCTTATTTAGTAAAGTATAGACGCAAAACTGGATAGACACGAAAAACAGAAGTGTAATCACGAAATTACCCTCATTGACAATCCGCTGATATCAATCATGAAGGTTCAGACTCACTGTTCAGTGAAATTTTTACTTTAAAGAAAAATGTCAAGTTCGGAATACATTTATTCGGTGCTTAACTAACACTGAATGTTAAACTCCAAACGAAAAATTGAAAAACAAATTTGTTAGGTGGATAGGCATGCTGCTAAACTTAAGCAGTACAAGTTAAAACATGAAGAAAAGCAACTTTGCCCCAAAAAAACTCACTGAGCAGCAGGAGCCCACTCATGATACACAATTCCATCATGTTCCTTGTTGAATCCAAATTTCAAATAACCTGGAAAAAAAGATACATTTAGCTGAAATAAAATATTATTGTTGGAACATGTAGCATGCATAATCTATTACACCAATTTAACTGAAGGAATGATGACTAATTATCTAAATTATCTATGATGGGAGAAGTTATAAGATAATGCAACTCAACCTTGGGAGAATTCTTCAAGACTTCCTTCATGCTCGTCAATCAAAGCTTTCTGATTCCTGTATTTCTTCGATCTGTATGTAAAATGGTCTTTAAATTGCTCTAATAATGGGTCAAGAGCAAGAATACCAATATTTTCTGCATCTTCAGTTGATGTCATAGCTGATTTATCATGTGGAGTGGTTGAGACTGCAAAATCATGCCCTCGCTTATGCTGAAAAAATATAGATGCTTAAAGAAGTCAACAGATAGGATAATTTACAAGCTGAACAGAAAAACAATAAAAAATAATCTCATCACGATACTTTCTTACGAAGCTTAGTTATCTTACTTTCAAATCCATTGATAATTTGTTCAGGCTAGGAAAAGAAAATTGGCATGATAATCTATCAGATCTGCCTGTGGAAAACGACTGCAGTTGAGCTGGTCCTTGATTTCTTGAAAACTATGGATGAAGATGCAAAACGGAGCAATTAACTTGAAATAATAACATATGTTCTGAGGCATTAACATAATTTCATTGCTAAACATATTGATGCCACTAATTCATGTAAACTATGACTTGTTTGGTACTTGTAGCCAGAGCCTCAAGCAATTCCAACTATTTGGATAACTAAATTGATTCCATGTTTTTAGATCTCATCCATGTAGTTAGAACAACCAAAACATTTCAACTAAAAATACGTTCATATGGATGCAGCACCAATTGCCACTGAAGTATTAGGAAAAGCATGTAAAGTTGAATAATTTCCCAACACATAGGTCATTCTATTGAGTACTAGGTGCACCAAATATACAGTTATATAAGCAATTCAATACAAAACAAGGTATATTTCCAACTTCAGTATTTCGATCTGCGCACAACTGGAAGTAGATTGCAGCAGCAATGACCTCCATTTAGATAAATCCAATCCAACCATCTTCTCTATTGAAGTACGTATAAGAACTGAACCTGTCTTCACCAAAATATATATGTATATGTATATGTATGTGTGTGTGTGTAATTGCCAACTTTTCTGAAGCATCAAATTTCCCCCAATTCTCCTTGCAATATTTTATGTAAAGTGTCTATTTGAAATTTTGAACAATATTGTGAAGACAGAATTTCCATCAATTTTTTATATCTTCCAGGTGCTTAGGAAAGATATGGGATATCTTCCGAATTTGATAACAGACAGTGGCAGAGCCACGAAGAGCTGAGTGTGGGCAAATGCCCCCACTCAAAATATTTTATGAAATATAACCATAAAATATCTAATATTTAGTTTTGATAACTGGCTTTAGTATTGCCCTTAGTCAATTTATCAAACACGTTACTATTAAAGTTAATTTACATTTTCAATTGAGTTAAAGACCAATTTAATTTTAAATGAATTAATATATTTATAGTCTTGTCATGTATTTTAAATAAATAGAATTGATTTTGAGTTTAATTAGACCTATTTAATTAGACCTAAATACTTATTAAATTTAACTAAACATAAATCTCATCATAATTTCTAATCAAAGATATAATCCAAACCGTTGAATATTAAATGCACAAGTATATGGTTGTAAACGATTGTCATTCATTCAAGATGTAATACTTATTATGCTTATGAATTGCACTCATTCTTAATTTACATTCAAAAAGATAAATCACAACCATTCATTAAACACGGTTGAATTAAAAGTAGTCATCTCTTGCTACTTTTTATAGTAGAGTATATCCAAATCCTAAATCAAATCCCTCGCACTTTTGTTGCCCTCATGTATTGAGAAAGACAATAAAGAATCTCCTAGAAGAGGCTGTAACTAAAAGATAACTAGAGTAGGAGGATTTTGGTAAAAATAGGTCAAACTTCTATGACTTCATTTGTTCCAGATTTTTCTTAATAGGTAACTATTAAAATATAAGGTCTATTTTAGCTGATCTGCAAATGCTTATATTTAATCTTTGTTCTATTTGAGGTTACCATTATATTTTATTTATTTACAATTTATTGCCCCTGCTGTCGTACGGGTCCTGGCTCCGCCACTTATAACAGATATCTATTGAGAATTTGACAAAAGTCAACGTGTTGTGAACTTCAAACTTTATTGCTTGTATATGAATGACTTTCAAAATCACACTAAATATGTATCTTTTGAGGGTAACTTTTAGTTGGGCACGTGCTAGAACCCATGACCTTGTGACTATGTATGTTATAATAAGAACAAATTTTCAGTTCAGCCCCTTTTTAACTTTTTTTTTTATTGAAATCGACCCTGTTTTTTTTTTATCAAAATTGACCCGATTTCTTGATTAACAGCTTAATTACTTTTCTAAATAGTCGGGGTTGGCAACCCCGACTATTTAGGAGGGTGTTAAACCCTAATTAGATACCTTAAACCCTAAAAATTAATGTCCTAAATAGTCGGGGTTGCCAACCCCGACTATTTAGGAAAGTGATTAAGCTGCTAATCAAGAAATCGGGTCGGTTTTGGTAAATAAATAAAAAAGGGTCGGTTTCAATAAAAAAAAGTTAAAAAGGGGCTGAAGTAAAAATTTGTTCTTATAATAATCTTTGTACTCTTCATTTCTCGAGCATGAACACCCAGTGCCCTCTTTGAACCAGAGATCAAGATTTCTGATACATGATTCTTACTCTCGATTTCCCCAGGAGTCAAAATAACTACTTATCTAGTAGCTCATTTACTATACATCACCACTTCACCAACCAAAAGTTGAGCATAATGAGAAACCCACATGGTTAAATTAACTACAAGCACCTTCAAACAATCAGACAAGTACAAACTATCAAACACTGCAGTTTACCCATTAATTTATCAAAAAAAAAAACCAACAGAAAAATACCCATAACTGGAAAAAGAAACCCAATACGCCCACAAGTTTTTTGAAGAAACTACCCCCGTGATATCACAGCAAAGTATGAAAGAGCAAAGAATTAAACGGAAACTTGAATTGGGTTTATACCGTTCTACAGCATAGAGATGGAGGGGAGAGGAAAATCGAAGGAGAAGAGCACGACATTTTGTTTCTTTCCCCTCTTTTTCGAGTTTTTAACGGCGCTGCCGGGTGCCGATGAATCAGCCCCTTTTTTTTTTCACGGCCCTTCGTCACTGGAAAGTTAAAGCCTTTTCAGCTTGTATTGTTTTTCTCCAGAAAATAAAGAGCTCGTCAATTGGGCTTTTGCTAGGGATTGGTTCCTTAAATAGTTAGTATTCTAACAAAAGCCCCTCGCCTCACTAACATGCTTGCTACCGGATCCAACTACTTTTTTTATATTTCTCTCAAACGTAGTCCCTCAGATAACTAAATTGTTGCTATTAGGTCCTTAAAAGTAGCAGTAACAGGATGCTACTCTTTATGGCCTTTGATTTATAGCTTTGAGTTAGCTTGGCGACCGACGCTATACTATTGACAACTTGTGTCAGAAATAAACTCTTACGAAGCCGATTAATGTTATTCAGGATGCTACGGATGATGGTCCTAATTATAATATCACTGCTAGAATTCAAAATTTTCTAAAAGTGCCATGGCATGCTCAGGTGCAAACCAAGCAGCAGAGTCAGCAGACTTCCTTACAAAAAGTAAGGGCTCAACCGGAATCGTGCTCGCGCGCCATGTAGACAAGAAATGGCCTCGAATGCTTGTCATCAGATGTCGATTTTTATGGAGTTTAGTTTGATCATTGTTTCAAGGGATTTCTCCCTTGGATACTCTCGGAAGAGACAATAATTCAAACGTTGAGGAGGGAAATTTCATTTTTTTTAAGTGTAGTGAAAACTCAAAGAAAATTAGTTTTCTCTTCTGGTAAAGGAAATTGTTATAATGCTAACAAAATTACCCGTCGAGAAAGAAGAAAATTCGCAGTAGACTACGGCAGGCATCACCAGCATCCAATGTGGTCACCCGATGGAAGCTAATGAACGGCGCGCAATATCTTACATAGCCTGCACTGAACAAAACACGCACTGATCCGAGTAAATCCCATACAAACAGACTTCGAATATATGCAAGCCAATGGCACCTGCATTTCAAGTAATTTTATGACAGTTGATCATCATATGTGCATCCGCTTTTTGCAAATTACATCGGAATTTGATATACAGAAGACCATTTCCCTTGTGAAGATGAATCTATATCAGACAGACCTGTGAATAAAGCCTGGATCACCCCACTGAATGCTTCATTAACGCATGCGGGTTTCTTAACCATTTCAACATATATACACAACTCCACCTGAAAACCCGTGTACAGTGTGATCGTCCTTCATCCTCCTGAAGAAAAATTGTACAGTTTTCTTAAATCTTCAGTCCTTGGTAATCCACCTTCGTCCTCTGATCTCAAAGCCACCATGGCCTTGATCACTACTGCTCTCTCCTCCACTTTCTGCGCTTGTGTACCCCGACTTCTTTCGATGTCTCCTTCCTCTGGTAGCCCCGCTATCGCTAAAGCTTCCATTGAGGAGGGGGTCATCTATACCACGAATTACTCTCCTCGTGGGTGATGATGAACCGATGCAGCTGTCATCCTTTGTTCTTTTCTTCTCCTTGTCATGCTTTTTTATGTTCTCAGAGATCTTGTGGAGCTTCTCGTTGAATCGTGTGAAACCCTTCTCCATGGGCTCTACTGCGTGGTTCACGGTGAACTTCAAATCGTTTACAATCTACAATCGATCATATAAAAGATGGTTTCAGTCAGAAGCTTAGATAAACATGTTTCCTGGAGAAGTAACAATATAATTTTAATTGCTATGCACAACTATTATCTTTCATATAATCCATCTCTATCATTTCATATATCAATATTTCTGATATAAATGCACATATGGCCGTGTTAATCGAAAGGAATATTAAAGATTTCAAGTCATTTTTACATGATAGTATAAATGCATGTGCCTGCACATTTTGCTTTGAATTATATGTAACTGTTGAATGCACCAATTAGAAGAAGTGATAAGATTATAGATAAAAGAGAAAGAAAGAGTAGAGATAGACCTAAAGAGAACTTGATTTGAAGCAGTTAAGATGAAAGTTGTAATAATGATTAACTTAGTGGAGGAATGCCTCCTTAGAACTGTACGGAAGAATGGGATTGCTGTAACCTAACCCAAAAATTCTGGGATAAGGCATTGTTGGTGGTGGTGGTGATGTGTGTGTGTGTGTGTGTTGTGTGAGGGAGGGGAAGAGAGGGCAGGGGGTGGGGGGAGGGAGCTTACATATTCCCCACCACCAAGAACAACATCTCGAACACTTTCTCTGATGGTCATTCCACTCTTGGAGTCAACATCAGGCTGAGGAAGTCTCAGCTTTGTGGGCCGTTCAATGTCCCTAACCTCATCAGGATCTAAAGGGTCTGCAGATACATAGTCTCCAAGAATTGAAACATTTCCCGGAAAGATATCGCCCATTAGCTCGTAAGGCTTGGAAGGGAATACATAGAGGTGAACGATAGAGGCAACACCCATCTGTGCTGGAAGAAAATGAATCCGTTAGGGTTTGAAGACATATCAAACAAAAAGTAAGCTCCAAGCAAACAGAAACATATTGTGATAAATTACATCAAGTTTCTGCACCTTTATAACATATATATATACACACACACTTTAGAAGCGACTATTCCCTAGATACCTATATCGTGGTATTTCACGATTGAATCCATTTAATTAAAGTTAGAGATTTATCAATAGGAAATGTTGTTCCAATATCTAACCAAAGAACTACTGCAGTACCGATTAATAAGTGTCTTATCAGAAACTTCAAAAAAATTTGAAAGAAAGAAGTTCTGTAATTCTCGAATTCAATAAATAGATTTAATCTACTCCCATTAAAAACGAGAAATTAAGAAAAAGAAATCAATACAAAAGAGCGACTCAAGTGATACAAAAAGAACTCTGTTCTTTGTTAGTCTTATCTATAAGAGGATATACTTTTTATCTATTGGGAGAACCCAAATACTCTTGCGGATCCATGAAACAACTCTATATATAATCCATGAAACAACTATACACACACACACATAACTCTTAAGAAATGTGGGGTTTCAACCATGAATGCACAGACGAAAGTCACATAAGAGAAAAACCTGATTCCTTGGAACCCAGTTTACCTAAAGAACCCCATGGCTTATGCATGTTAAACTACAATGTACCATTATATACAAATACAATTTCACAACTTAAGTTTATTCAGTTCCTGTACTGTAGTTCTCAAAGGTCCATAACTGATAAATGCTTATGGAAATTACCATTCTAGCATGTAAATATACATGAGATTACATGAAAGGTAGATCCTCAAATGTTACCAGGAATACAAATCTAAAAGTTGACAAATGTTGAAACTCATGAGACAATAACTGAAGGAGAAGAACGAGCTTGGATGGGAAAAGCTAGAAAATTATAAGTCAAAAATGAATTTCCTTCATTTTTTGAATTTCCTTCATAATACAAACAATCTTGCACCAGTACTCTTTTTCTAACATGCCCAAGGTACAGCAACTCTCAATGTCACTTCTTGAACAAGACAATTGAGAACTGCAAACTTTCTGAAGAACTAAAAGGATTCAGTCATTGTTTTATTACAATTTGCTACCTCACGGAAGCACAAGAACAAACTCCTGACTCAACCCCCACTAAACCCTAGGTTACTATATCAGCCAACAAAGGAGAATTGAAGTGTGCAAGGGCCAGGGAAAACAAAAGCAGGAAACATGGTTTTGATTGGAAATTTGGTGTGTGCACACACAAGAGCAAGATGACACAGTGACACGTCCAAAAAGTTCTCTGATTTTTCCACATACTTCATCACCGTAACTTCAAAGTGGATGTCATTTCACCTCAAAATGCCACGCATATAATTACAAATTATTATACAAAAATCCTGCTTTTTCTAATTTAATTAGGTTTTGCGCATTATTTTCTAGTCCAACCATCAACATCTTTCAGGAAAAACTCTCTTAAGATTTAGAGCCTCTGGATAACTGAACAGCTTCTTAAATAATAAGTGATATAGAAAGATTAGAACGGGTCAGCTAGGTCATTAGTTTGTTATAACTCCCAGCATTTCACAATTTAGCAAGAAAGATCGTCATAAAAGTTAAAGATTTCAAAACACATCCACATTAACGTCTTAACCATCTCAATTTTCATCCATGACCAGAATGAGTACAAAGAGAGTGAGAAACAAAGAAGAGCAGGAAAGAGGCACTAAAATACCAGGTAGGTCCATTTTTTTAAATCACATACAAGAGCAGCACAGGGACAAGTGATGCTCACAAGACTAGCTTTATGCTCCATTTGCAAATAAAAAGATGTGTGAGAAACAAGAAAGGTGAGCTCACATCATTCTGGTACAGGTTTGGACAGTTATAACTACAATTAGTTCTTGGCCATTTAGCACCAAGGATATTCAACGGGTTAATTTACTTAATATCTGTATATAGAGACCTCTAATCAATCACTTTGAACAAAAAGGATTTCACTATACATCCAGTAAGAAGATGCCTTCAAAAGCTACAAAAGCACAGTGCTTGACATCATCTCTGTTAGTTCTAAGAATGAAGCCGTTTGCAGTTAACAATAATGACCCAATTGACAGAATGACACCTATAACCAGCTGCTCTACTGCTGCTCAATCACAAAATTAGCTCCCTACATCCACAATTTGGTGTTTCGATTTAGAGAGAGCAAGCACACATGCAATATGAACGGAGAACTATGCTTTCTAGAGTTACTTTAAAGAGACCGTCACTGACTCAAGATTAGCCTACTCGTTGATCTCTGGCGACTTAAGAGTTTCAAATACCTAGAAATATCAGTACTACTTCGCAAAGGTTGCATGTAGGTCAGGCTGATCATAAAGAATAAAGAATGTGCATCATTTAACAAAGACCCAGTGCATGATTCAGAACAAAACGAGCGGCCACCTTATCCAGTTTTGCTGTATTCTGCTGTTACCTAAACTGCAGTAACTCCAACTCCAGAAGGGAAGCAGAATAACCATACAAGAAAAAACTTTGAATGTACTAAGTCAAATCCGTATGTACTTACACGAAAATATCGTGGACTCAAAAAATTGAAACAGAAGCATACATCGAATATATATCAGTAAAACAAACCTAGCAATGATTTCATACCTCTATACAGATGATGAAATCTTGAACACTAGTTTTGAATTGTAAACCTTGAGCTATAGGGCTCTTGAACAAACCCAAGGTATCAAGTAGCGCAATTGCCACGCCTTGCCACCAAGTGAGAAAGACTATTGATTTGAAGACTAAGAATTTAGCCAATGGTTTTATATGCGCCAATTCATCCTTGGTAGCAGTATAGAACTGAACTAGACAGTACAGGGCCCATGTCTGACTGAAATTGAGAACCACAGCCATGTAGGGATACCTACAAAATCAAGTAAAGAAAAATGATTGTCTTATGAGTAAGTTTCTCACGAGACAAATTGATGACAAAACAGCATGGAAAGTGAACAGCATACAATTGATAGTCGTAAAAAATTCTTGTTATAGAGAATACACACAGTTAACTATGATTGCAATGAGTTCCTTGCAAGAAGTGCACAACACCACCCCCACCCCCACGCCCCCCCCCCCCCCCCCCCAAAAAAAAAAAACAGTGCGGAAAAATATTTTCAGTAGCCACAAGAAGTTCTACAAATAGAAAGCTATATAACATTTAATAGCCTTTTTCCAGTGCTAATATGAAATTTAGAATTTCAGGAAAAAGAGTCCGAAAGAATAAAAGAACATACGATCATGTAGAAAAGCATGATAAGCTTCATACTACAGATGTTCTGATCCTCCTAGGTAAAGACCAAATATAATACTTCCGATCACCTCCAAATGTGAGGTACACAAACATGTCCCAGGAGAAAACTTTTCTGGAAAACCTCCTAGACAGACAAACACATTGAGCACCTAACAATTTGTAACAGAAGATGGCACTCCAGATTGGAAAGGACACTCCATTTGGCTCTAGTATTTTTCTTTTTATATCAGTGGGCCTAGGAGAAAATAATTTCCTATTGAAAAATCTTGTCATCTTACCTACCATACACTAATTAGTACATGGAATAGTCTATCGAAACAACAAGGGAATATGGTTCTAAACTATTTGCTTATAGAATGTTTGCATAAGCCTGCACATAGAATGCGATTGAAATTGGAGTTGCAAAATTAGATAAAAGTTTCAATGGTAACAAAATAGAAACAAATTCAACCTAGATGAAGATGCAAACTAAAAAAAAAAATAGCCAAAAAATCTTAATATAGAGAAGCCATTCACAGTATTGTAAGTTGAACTTCCAAAATGACGGTTTGCCCTTCCTGCTATTTAAGAGCAGTGAATTATGCAATTATAAAATTATCATCCAAAAGATTGTGATTTTATCATACCCACAGTTCCACTTAAACTCTCCTTCACAATATACACCAAAAGCTTCAAGAAACACAGATGATATGGCACACACTGTCTTTATTATCATCTGCAATGAAAGAGAGAGAAATCAAATAAATTATTGATATAAGGATCACTAGAGATTTTTTTTTTTACTGATCACTAGAAAAATTAGTCATAAAAAAGATATACATTCTTAGTGAATTTGTAATAAAAAGAGGTCCAACGTACATATTGAATAATCCCAAACTTGATAACCAGGTAAAACCATTCACCCAGTCTCCATGGTTTTAAAAAATATTTCATGGGAAATGGATGCTTGATAACACCCTTTTCAGAAGCTTGTGGAAGTAGAGGTGCACTAGAACTTGAACCACCCTCCCTCTTCATAAACTCGATTGTCCTCTCTTCCCCACCTGAAACAGAGTAACAAATGATTTAAAAAATCATTGACAAAGTCCAGAAGTAGTAGATGATAAGGAAAGAAAAACAAGTATGATCAGATACTTTTCAACATTTACAACAGAAAAAAAGGAGGAATGCAAGAAAAAAATTTATGCAACCAATCCACTGAGGCGCTCAAGCACATCTTATACATTAACAAAATGAAGTATGCAACTCATGCCTCATTGTTCATTTCTAGTGTACAGACATAATGAAATGAGCATGTCAGGCCTAATTGAGTGATTCTTACATAATAGAACAGTCAAAATGGGCCTTCACAACATGTTGGAACATATGACGGTTAAAAAGATAATGGCTATATCCAGTGTCTGAAAAATGCTAGGGTGGTGAGCTATCTCCTAGAACCACCTTGGCCGGGTCTGGATGACCCAAGCAGCAGTGACTGAAGTACCTTCAATGCTACAGAACCTAAGCAGCTCCTACACACATGCTGAGGCCCTTTTTTCACAACACTGGCTGTAACTTAAGAAAATAATAAAAATGCAAATTTATCTTTACATAGATTTCTAAAGAAAAGGTTATATGAAGTTACATGCATTTTATTGTCTCTTAATTTCTGTATTTTATAAAAGTAAAAATGATGGAAACTTATGGGGCTTACCGCCTCCTTAAGGCGTTTAAAACTTCACTTTGTGACGTGCCTCATCATATTACTTGAGGATATACATAAATGCTAAAAATTGTATAAGCATTGAAGCAACATCTAACGATCTAAACACAATGAGTTCATTTACTTGAGAATATACATAGATGCTAAAAATTGGTTTGTATATAAGCATTGAAGGAACATCTAATGATCCAAACAAAATTCATTGCAAACAAAAATGCATTGATCCTTTTCTATATTTAGTAGAACACATGCCTCAATGGAAACAATATGATTTCTATCAATGAGACAAACGAAGGAGGGGAGTCCCATTATTTAATAAAAACAAAGCAAGTGTAAGTAAACAATGAAAAATTCACAACAATGCTAAATAACAATAAGTACAAAGGATAAAGAAAATAGAAATTTCATTTGGTAAAGGAATACCCAAGCAAGCAACTAGATATCTTCCAAAACAATACATGGCAAATGACTCGTAGCAATCACGGAGTATACCACAGTCAACACTAAATGAAGGTTTCGCCAATGACACGTACTGCAGGAAAAACAGAAGCAGAGTAAATGCATTAGCATACTATAACAACATAATAACAGCAGAAAAGCTCGCACAGATAATTGTATGAGCTTACAAAGTTAAATAATGCATTACAAGGAAGATAGACAAAGAACAAAAGAAGACAAAGTTCATGTACAACAATATGATAGAACTATCTTTCTACACAAGGATAAGAGCCACAAGCCCACTTAGTAATGGATTTTTCAAAGCATAAAATTAACATCAAGGAAGACCACAAGATTACGAAGAAGAATAACATCATCAGTTAGCATTTAATACTCAAAGAGCCTACCAGTCAAGTATGGATTTCGAGACACGCGTATTCCGATATAAAGCAAGAACTAGCGTGAAAGATCATCTTTAGATTAGACAATAAATAGAGTAGGGCTAAACAGACTGACTATTTTAAACAAGTAGATCCCAACAAATTACTACAGCCGTTTAAAAAACTAAAATGGTGTTTAAAGGTGCATACCAACAAGTGGATACGCAACACTAATTGTTGTTATTCCTGACAACAGTCAGTGTTCTAAAAGGCGGCCTAGGCGGGCGCCTAGGTGCCCGCCTATACCTAGGCGACCACTTGGCCGCCTAATTTTGGCCGGAGCGACCAGCCTAGCTTTTAAAACAAAAAAACTTGTTAAACCCCTTACCCGGGCCAAACCCATAACCCAAACCCGAACCCATTACCCAAACTCATAACCCAAACCTAATCCTATTCTCTGTCTCTTTTTCCCACTCTAGCCACCTCCTCTCTCAAACAATCAAACTCTCGACTCCCTCCCCATCTCTTCCTGCTCCTGCTGCCAGCCACCTCCGCTCCTCCCGCCGTCCGCCTCCACTCCTGTTTCTCCCGCCGCTAGTAGCCTCCTCTCCCCTTGTGGCCTGCCTCCGCTCCCGCTTCTCCCGCCACCAGCAACCTCACCGCTAGCCGCCCAGCCGCCAGTGATCCCAATTCTCTTGCCTCTTCTCTTTTGTAGGTAACATTTTCATCTTTTTTTTCACTGTTCAATTTAGTAAATAGTTAATATTGTTTAATTTAGTTCAATTAATTAGTTTAATTTAGTTAATTAGTTAATCTTGTTTAATTTTATCCACTGTTTTTAATTTTAGTTAATTTTAGTTTAATCTTGTTCAATTTTAGTTCAAATTTATTTACTGCTCAACTTCAATTTAGTTAATTTTAGTTAAATTATGTAATTAATAATTGAGATTAAAATCTTGTTCAATTTTACATATACTCCTATAGAAGAGATGAATAAATAGTAAATAGATGTTAATACTTAATAGATCAAGTTATGTGATTTAACTCGGTCAGTGTTGTGTTTATTGTCAACGATGTCTGTTCCACGCCAGGACAAAGGAGGGTTGCATTAGGTAGCCGACAGCCAGCGTAAAACATAGTCAGATCCACATGACAAATGAATCCTATTATATACTCGTTGGGACGTCCCTACCGCGACGTGTTGCATCAATGTCACCTCGATGCAATGATAAGTAAGCATTCGTGGTTTGTTAGGGTGTCCCCCGGAAGCGACGCTTTACATCGATGTCACCCCGATGTAATGACAAGTAAGCAAGAGTGTTCTAAGAATCTACAATCTTCTAATAGGTTACCTAATAGTATTAGGCATAGACTAGAATGGTCTAATAGGAAAAATGGTAGGAGACTTTTACAAGAAAATAGAATTAGATTAGCTACTTAGAATATAGGTACATTTACCGGAGAGACTATGGAATTAATGGATGTCATGCTTAGAAGAAAAATAAATATAATTTGTTTACAAGAAACTAAATGGATAGGTGAAAAATCTAAAGAAATTAAAAAGACCAAATATAAATTTTGATAACACGGGAAAAGAGAAGAATATGAATGGAGTAGGAGTTCTTGTAGATAATGTAATAAAAAAAGTATTGTAGAGGTAAGAAGAGTTGGAGATAGAATAATACTAATAAAAGTTACCTTAGATGTAGAGGTTATTAATATTATTAGTACTTACACACCACAAATAGGCTTGCCCGAGAGAAATAAAAGGAAATTTTGGGATAGATTAGATAAATTAGTACAATGAATCTCATTTGGAGAGAGATGATTTATAGGAGGGGATCTTAATAGGCATGTTGGTAAATATAATAACGTATATGAGAGGATACATGGAGGTTTCAGGTATGGAGATAAGAATAATATGGGTAAATCAATTTTAGAGTTTGCAATATCATATGATTTGATAATAGCAAATACACTTTTTAGAAAAATGGATGAACACTTAATAACCTTTAAAAGTGATTTTAATAATAGTCAAATAGACTTTTTCCTTACTACAGTGGCGGATAGGTTTATATGCAAAGATTCTTAAGTTATACCAGGAGAGAGTTTAAGTACACAACATAGATTGATGGTCTTAAATATATCTATTAAGAAGTGGAGTAGAATAACTAACGTGAACAAGAGACTAAGAACTAAATGGCAAAATTTAAAAGGTGAGAATTTAATACATTTTAAAGATAAGATAATGAAAGAAGATATATGGAACATAGATAATGAGACTAATATTATGTGGAATAGCATGTCTTCTTATATTAGGAAAGTGGCTAAAGATATACCAGGAGAATCTAAAGGTTGTAGATTAAATGGTAATGAGAGTTGGTCGTGAAATGAGAGTGTGCAAAAGGTTATTAAAGAGAAGAAAACTTTATATAGAGTGACAAAAATGTAAGAGTATGGAAAATTTAGAAAAATATAAACTAGTAAGGAATGAAGCAAAAAGCATTTATTGAGAATAAATACAAGGCTTATGAAATTTTTATAAGAAGTTAGAATCTATGGAGGGAGAGAAAAATATATATAAGCTTGCTAAGATTAGTGAAAGGAATAGTAGAAATTTGGGTAATATTAGGTGTATTAAAAATGAGGATCAAAGAGTTCTAGTGACCGACGGGAAAATAAGAGAGATGTGGAGGAGTTACTTTTGTCAATTGTTTAATGATAACCAAACAAGTGAGCAAAATAGAGATTTTGACCATATAATGAATGATAGAAACTATAGATATTGTCAAAAAATTAGAATTAGCAAGGTTAAAGATGTTCTAAAGAAAATAAAAAGTAAAAGAGTCGTAGGACTGGACGACATGCCTATTGAAGTTTGGAAATGTCTTGCAGATATAGGCTTAAGATAGTTAACAAAACTATTTAATAAGATTATCGAGATGAAACGAATGTCAGATGAGTGGAAGATTAGTACTTTGATACCGATATATAAGAATAAAGGGGATATACAAAATTGTTCAAATTATTGAGATATAAAACCCATGAGTCATACTATGAAACTTTGGGAGAGGATAATTGAGCAAGCTCTGAGAAAAAAGATAATTATGAGAGTTTATATCTTAGACATATATATATATATATATATATATATATATATATATATATATATATATATATATATATATATATATAGACGGTTGATGGAGAGATATAGAGAGAAGAGAAAGCATCCACATATGATTTTTATCGATAAAGAAAAAGCTTATGATAGAGTGCCTGGAAAGGTAATGTGGTGGGTATTCAAAAAGAAATACGTATCTAGTATAGATATTGATGTAATTAAAGATATGTATGATAGAGTAACAACTAGAGTAAGAACTAATGAATGAGAGACTAAACTATTTCCTATTACCATAGGTTTACACTAAGGGTTAGCTTTAAGTTCTTATCAATTTACATGAGTTATGGACGAACTTACTAAGCACATTAAGAATGAAATCTCATGATGTATATTATTTACCGATGATATAGTATTAATGGATGAAACTAAAAAAGGTATTATTTTTAAAGTAGAAATATGGAGATAAGCTCTTCAATCTAAAGGTTTTAAAATTAGTAGAACAAAAACAAAATATATGGAGTACATTTTTAGTAAAACTAGAAAAGGAAGAGATCCTATGGCTATGGTACATATTGATAGCTAAGAAATACTAAAAACTAATCATTTTCGCTATTTAGGATCAATCATTAGGTATGATGGTGAGATAGTGGATGATATTGTGCATCTAATCAAATCGGGATGGTTGAAATAAAGAAGTGCTTGGGAGTCTTATGTGATCATAGAATACCAATAAAACTAAAGAAAAATTTCTATAGGACGGTTATAAGACCAACTATGCTTTATGGGTTAGAGTGTTAGGCAATTAAAAAACATGTTCAAAAAAAAGTGTAGCAGAAATAAAAATATTATGATGGTCTTGTGGGTATACATTAAAAGATAGGATAAAAAATGAGTACATCCGTAGTAAATTAGAGGTTGCACCTAATAAGGATAAAATGAGACAGAATGAATTAAGATGGTTTAGTTATGTACAGCGGAGACCCCTTAGTACACCAATTAGGAAAAGCGATAATATTAGAGTTAATAGGCTAAGGGATCTAGAGATAGACCTAAAATAACTTGGTTAGAAACAATTAAGAATGATATGATTAAGATTAACTTAACGAATGAGATGACTCATAACAGAATGGAATGAAAAAATAGAATTCATGTAGCCGACCCAAACATTTGGGATAAAGGCTTGGTTGTTATAGATCAAGTTATGTGATTTATTTGAATCTTTTATTTATGTATTTATGCATGCTTGATTATGGATCTAAGCTTGTTATTTATGTTTTTTTACAATTTTATATGAACTTAATACATATTTTTGTAAATTAAATTAAATAAATTTAAAAATAGGCAAACGCGCTAAGCCTCGGTTCGAACGTCTAGTTCGCCTAGCGACTTCTGTAACATTGACAACGGTTAGGGTTGAGTCGATACAGACATGCTTGAAAAGTTAAAAATAGATGCTAGGACATACAACATAACTACAAGGTACTCACTGATAGAGGTGGTCTCAGTAAGAAAAACAAATAGTGTTCCCTGAGCACAAGAACTCGTGCATTTTTCAAGCCCAGATAATAAGGTAAACATATAAATGCATCATAGTTCTCTATAGGGGATATTTTTGGAGTAGCAACCACGTATATATTAATATGAATCGCTTAAATACTTTGATGGAGAACACCAAATCCCCCCCCCCCCCCGGATCTACAACATTCAAGTTTAACTCCCGTTAGTCAAAGAGTAGTAATGTGGCAGAGGATGATGGTGGTACAATAAGATAAGATAGAAATAGGATGCCAATGGGCATGAAATGAGGCCACTTGGCGTTCTTATGTCGAAAGATGAAGTGTGAAAGTGAGAGTGGATACCACACAAGATGAGACATTTGCTACAACATAGTCAAGCAAAAAATGAGATATTAGAGGCGAACACAAGCCGGACTCTTCTAAGAGGACCCATGCAAGAGAGTGGTCTAAAAGGATAAAAAAGGGGGGTTTTGTTTATGAACACAAAGGTTTACCCTAATTTATTTTTAAACCCACTGACTTTCAAATTGACCTTTAAACCCAAATACACAAACCCATTTATGTTTAAACCCAAAATGTATATTTCACACAGTTTATACCATGTATTTTCTAAAAATAACCTAAATCCCTAAAATACCCTCGTTCAACATCTTCTTCAACCCATTCATCATCTTCTTCAACCTCAATTCCTAACCTCATCCACCCCTACTGCATTTGATCACCCCCTGCTGCGTCTCCTCCCTCCAACCCCTTACCTCATCTTATTACTCACATTTGTTTTAGTAAAATGGGTGCATAACACGAACTCAATAAAAACCTAACAAAGATTGTTCCCTTGATTGAATAGATTGCAAATTAGATCATGAAACATGACCTTGAGAGTTGAGAGTACCCAACCCAAATCTTAACAACTCCTTCAACTCACTCGAGTGATTGGGTTCTCGACAACAGAGTCGAGATTTGAGGATTCGGCCAAGGAGTTGTTGTTGTGTTGGAGGAAGGAGAAGGTGGGCGCAGCGGTGGTTTGAGGCGAGTGGTCGAAGGTAGGTGGGTTGGATGATTCTGAGGGGGTGGATAGATTTTTAGGGTTAAGGTTGAAGAACAAGATGAATAGGGTAGTTTAGGAATTTTAGATTATTTTTAGGAAATACAACTTATGAAATACATGAAATAAACAATTTGGGTTTAAACATAAATGACTATGTATTTCGGGTCTAAAGGTCAATTTCAAGGTAAGTGGATTTAAAGATAAACCAAGGTGAACCTTTGGGTTCATAAACAAAAACCACTAAAAAAACTTAATTATTATGGTACAAAAGATGTGTGAAATGATTTTTAAATGTGCACATGCATTTCATTGGCTTTCAAGATGTTCTGGGGTGTTGGTGGTGACTGGACATACTGGTGTTTCTTTTTTTTTCTTTCAACTTTTTTTTGTGAGCATGAAGTGTGTGTACATGCATGCGTGTTTTTTTCTTGGAAGGTGAGAGGTTTCCGGTGTTGTTGAAAGGAAAGCAGGTACTTGGTTATTGGAGATTGAAGAAAACTGAGCACACGATTGTTATCCACCCAGTCAATGAGTGCCTAGTTGGTAAAAATGTAACTTGTATAGGTCTGAAAGAATAGGAAGTTGACTAGACCTTATCTTCTGCTACAATCTCATGCTCCCCCCCCCCCCCCCAACAGACATGAACACGCTCGCACAAATGTGAGGGGGAGAGAGAGAGAGACCAAGAACCCTAACTTATCCAACAACATACAAAAAGTCAGTGAAATAAAGCCGAATTCTGTTACCATGTCATCTGCCTTACCCATGTCTGATAGGTTAAATTTCCCCCCAAAGAAGGTGAACTCTCCTTATCAAGTTTAAGAGGAAGCTTATGGAACTCTTCTAGGACAAAAAGGTTGTGTTACAATTTAAGGTTTTTTAAAAAAGAAAAACTCAGCGAAAATAAGAAGTACTGAGTTTCCCGTCATATTTTTCCAGGATTTAACTTCTACAAACACAATGCCATACTGTGATAAATAGGACAAAAACATCAAATTAGTGTTTGTGTTTTCAGAATTCCACGTCATTGTGTAAATAGCATATAGAGACTAAATAAGGCCCAGTGATTTATTTACATGTCAACTTTGAGGTAAATTTCACATAACTAACAAGAATTAGTAGGGGTCTCCCCAAAAAATATTGTAAACTATTTTATTCAAGAAAAATACAAAAACTTTCATACCAGAAAAATGTTACCATGTGCTATCTAAAGACAACCAATGAATTAAATACCATGAACTTTTATATACGTTTTACCAAATTACCATGAATCTTCAGATAAAATCACTAAAACATATGAGTTTTATGCCGTCCTCAATGACTACCATGGACCCTGAGGTATTATCACAAAACTATCACATACTTTTCTGAAAGCACATGGGCAGCGTTCTACTGATTTGAAAGTTATGATATATTTCTCTAATTGAAGTAGTTTGCATATGATACAAAAATTGATAAATATATCTGGGAGCAGAAACAATACCGATTCAATGGCATAGCAAGGGACCATCAAGATAACACCAACCAGAAACTTCTGCTCCTGTAATTTCACAGACAAAAAAACAAAATTTAAAAAAAAAA
>BQKN01000223.1:0-36163 GCA_022839385.1 Asparagus kiusianus
GAAGTTCTTAAGGAAGCACACGAAGGAGAATGCGGTGCGCATCAGCCTGGTCCCAAGCTGTATGATCGAATCAGAAGAATATGATATTTTTGGCCAACAATGGTACGTGACGCAATCGAATACGCATGAGGATGTCACGCCTGTCAAGTGCATGCAAATTATATGCACCAACCACCGGAGCGGTTACACACGTCAACCACATCCTGGCCATTCGAGACATGGGGTATGGACATTGTCGGTCCTATTTTTCCCCCTTCAGTCAAAGGCGATCGGTTTATTCTCGCCATCACGGACTACTTTTCAAAGTGGGCTGAAGTAATTCCACTTAAAGAAGTGAAGACGAACAACGTCATCAACTTCATCAAGCATCATGTCATATACCGACATGGAGTGCCGAGACAGATCATCCATGACAACGGTCCGCAATTCATAAGCAACGCTTTCATCAGGTTCTGTGACAAGTTCAAGATCCAAGATGTTTCGTCAACAGCTTATTATCCCACTGCGAACGGATTAGCTGAGGCTTTTAACAAGACGATCATCAAGATCCTGTCAAAGCTCGTGAAGACCAATAAACGAGACTGGGACGATAAACTTGGCGAAGCACTCTGGGCTTATCGTACCACCATACACACGCCTACGGGAGCCACCCCGTATTCGTTGGTGTACGGATGCGAAGCTGTGCTACCGTTGGAGATTCAAATCCCTTCCCTTCGGATCGCTCTCGCAACGGAGATGACGACTGAAGAGCAACATCAGAAACATCTCGAAGAACTCGAAAGGTTAGATGAAAGGTGCTTGGAAGCTCAACAACACATCGAGTTCTATCAAGCTAGAATTTCCAGGGCTTTTGACAAAAGGGTCCGCCAAAGAAGCTTCAAGGAAGGAGATCTGGTCCTCGCTGCTCGCCGACCGATAATTCTCAACTCCAAGAAGAAGGGTAAATTCGAACCCAAATGGGAAGGACCGTTTGTGATAGACACAGTCTACTCAAACGGCGCATACCGCCTCATTTCTCTGGAGGGCGTCAGGCAATTAATGCCAATAATGGGAAGTTCCTGAAAAAGTACTATCCCTAGTACATTCGGGATAACCCATTTATCGGGAAGTTCCTCGAAGAATATTCCACTTGATATTCTAGAGGATAACCCAAAATAATTTCCACCACCAAAATCCCTCACTGAGCAATTTCAATTGACAGTGGGTCCACCAAAATTGTTTTTCAAACCACCAGAAATTTCCCCTCTTGATTCTTTCCACGAACAAGAGGCCCACTTCCAATTCAGAGTCTCCTTTCGATAAACGAAAGAACTCCCCTCCTTTCTCTTTGGTTAAACCTCTTCATGGTTATAACCAGAGTTGAAACTTCATTTCGATAAACGAAAAACTCATCTAGATAACCGATCCTATAAAAGGTAGGTTTATTTAGATCTTCCGGATTCTCGGAGTGGAGATCCCACTTCTAGTTTCTTTCTTGCACTGGAAATAGAATATAAAATTCTTCCTTTCCAGAATCAAGGAACAGAATATAAAATTCTTCCTTCCTTGTTCGGGGAATAGAATATAAAATTCTTCCTTCCCCACACCAATCCTTTTCCAAGAATTTAGGATTCATCCTAGGAAGTTTATCCCGAATCCTAAGCAGGGATAAGTCTGCGCCTAACACGCGCTGCCAATTTAGTCTTTCTCCGCAGAAGAAGACACCAGAGTTCGATTCTGGGGTATTTTATCCTGAAACCTAAGCGGGGATAAGTCTGCGCTTAACCCGTGCTGTCGGTTAGTTCTTAACCGTTAAAAAGAACACCCGTCCGCATATTCAACATTGTGGCAGTTGTTATTAATAACACCAAAATCCATGCCTCATACGCATGGGGAATTTCATCCTGAACCCTAAGAAAGGATATGTCGGCGCCTAACACGCGTCGCCGGTTTAGTCCTTTTCCCGTAAAAAGAGACACCAGAATGCGATTCTGGGGCATTTTATCCCGAAACCTAAGTAGGGATAAGTCAGCGTGTAATACACGTTGCTGGGTAGCCTATTCCCATGACAATGGCAAAGTCTATGCATTCAAAGTCATAGCAACAAGACTCAGGGGATTCAATCTCTGAGCACAACGTTACATGTGAACGGATTTAGACAATCCGCATGCTAGCCCGACTCAAACGGTAGTCGGTAAAGGCTAATCAAATCCGTTGAAGGCTGGGGGTTAGCCAAAAATCCTAAAGCCAACACCTAACACGTGTCGTCGGGTAGCCTATTCCCGTAACAATGGCGAAGTCTATGTATTCGACATCATAGCACAAAGTCTCAGAGAATTCAATCTCTAAGCGCAACGTTACATGCGAACGGATTTAAACAATCCGCATGCTAGCCCGACTCAAACGGTAGTCGGTAAAGGCTCATCAAACCCGTTGATGGCTGAGGGTTTGCCAAAAATCCTATGAGTATTATGGTCAATCATTTCAAACGGAATGACGAATCATAATAAAGATAAAGATGAAAACTAGTTTCACTAAGAGAATCAAAAGTCAAAGTACTCAGCAAACAAAATCATACATCAAGCCCATGACCAAAAATCTGCTGATTGATCTTAGACAGCTTCTCATCATAAGCTTGCCTAAGTTCAGCTCTGATGGACTCCTCGGTGGTGGTTGAAGTATTCGCAGCAATCTCCTCGGTCTCGACTAGCTTCTGCTTCAAAGATTTCAACTCATCAGATAAGGCAGTGTGGGTTTGCTGATCCTGTGCTTTCGTCATCTGAAGAATACCCAAAGTCTCCTCTTTTTCACGGAGTACTCTTCTGAGCTGGTCTATCTCGGTCGCACAAGAGGTAATAGAAAGGCCGAGCTCGGCAAGCGAAGATGATCTAGCAGCAAGACTGGTCTCAACTCGATCTACTCGGTCCCGCTGCATCTGAATCTCGAGCTCAGCAAGAATCCGAGTCTTGTGCAATGACTGTAAGCGGGTGTCCAGCTCGGCAGCAATAAATGACGAGGCACCTACATCTCGGAGCTCATGAAACATCTGAAGCTCATGCTCTAGGCAATCGAGGTCGTCAACTATAGCCTTTGCCAAATCTGGATATCCTGCTTCCCTTATCAAAGTGACTTTGGGATCAAGGAAAGGCTTGAATTGGCGAAGGAAAAGTCCACCGTGAAAAAGCTTGCCAATCATAGCACTCACGAAGGAGAAGAAGGAGCGAAGTTCTATGCAGAGAATGATCTTCTCAGGATCGTTGTCCGATAGCAACTCCTTCACAAGGACATGGAGCCGAGAAGAAGGCCCTACGCAAAGAAGGAGAAATCCGTCAGAAAAAGACCTTGAGGAGGAAATAAGTAATATTCTCAGTTACTTAATTCATACCCTCTTGAGTCACTGGGGGTAGTGGAGGTGTAACCACTGTGGATGTATCAACTGGTGTAGTTGGTCCCACCGTCGGCTCAATAGGATCATTCTTGACAAAAGCTCCTGTCAAATACAAAACAGAATTCTCAGAGGCATCACATTATAGCTGCATTAGTCAAAAATTGGCTAGTCCTATAATTAACTCGGGAGGAGGCGCGTACCTTCAAAAGAACCATCCTCGGGGTTCTTAAGGAATGTGGACTCAGGAAATATATCTCCAGGCAACTGGTCATCAATCTGAGGAGTGCCATACATGAAGTGGAGCATAGGAGTGTCCACAAGTAAGCCTTCCTCGTCAAAATCGTCAATCGAGAAATCTGACACAAGAGAATATAAATACCAAAGAAGAACGAAGAGACTACAACCAATAGAAATGAGTTACCCTTCATGGGTGCATTAGCTTCTTTATTCTCAAGATCCACGTTCGCCTCCTGCAAATTATCTAAAGGAGCAAGAAGCACAGAGACAATTAGGGAATGCACAAATTCTGAGTCATTCGACTCCTTTGTGTGCCATCTAAAGGATATATTGTCAATGGTAGATGTACCTGGATTCGCTAAATCGGGTCCTACATTGATATCCTCCCTAACGTCGGCAACTTCTGCAGGCCTTTCTACCTAGTGCGGTGAGTCAGGCCCGTCAGAAGATACAGGAACAGGATCAGGACTCATCTCACTCTCCCCACGCTCTCCTATATAGAAATGGAAAAGCATGAGTTGAAGTTCTGAATAATCAAGAGGATAGGTTACAGGGTAGATGTTACCTCCATCACTAGCAGGATCATCACCAGCCAAATCCATATCAGATACTTGTGAAGCTGCACGCGGCTTGCGGGCTAATCTCTTCCGCCTAGCAGCAGGGACAATAATCGAAGGTCTCACCTGGGGAGGAGGATGGAACTCTTCATCCCGATCACCAATGGTCCCTAAAACATCAAACCATTGTCAGTGTTAATAATTCTGGAAGACAGAAGAAAAAAAAAATGGATGGTTAACCTCGCTCGGAAAAGTCCTCGTAATCTTCAGGATCTCCGCCTGAAGCCTCGTCTGCAGAATGGAAGACCCTCTTTCCCTCTTAAGACCCTCTTTCCCTCTTCATCAATCCGACGAGTCTTGTTCTGTATCCTTTGTGACCGAGTGTTTTCCCAAATCCTACGAGAATCAACCTGAGAAGCTTCCTCGGCCTCTAGCTCTGCAATCGGCTTCACAGGGATAATTTTATTAGCTGCTAACAACCACTTGCAGCTTAAGAAAGTGAGGTTCAACTGCCGATCAGCACTCGAAAGACTGAACCTAACACCAGTACAGCCCGTCACGGTCCACAACCATGCCCAGAGACCGTCCACCAAACCGCCGTGGGTCCGAAGCTGCTGACGGGGATTCCCGACGTAAAGCTGATCATAGCCAAACTGGCGAGCGAATCGGTAGGGTAGATATGGCTCTATGAAACACTGATTCCTCACCCGGAAAGTCAGATAACCCGGCCTAATGTTCACCAGCCAATTAAAGCAGCCGATGTCTAAATGAGTTCGATACTCCCTCGGCCTCTCCTCATCAATCAAACACTCGCCGTATCGGCCGGAGAACTACGGAAAGCAAGTGGAAAACGCCCAACACTTGTGGACCTGCAGCTGCTGTCTGATGTCAGGAAATCCTCGTCCCTCCCACTTGCCATTCTCAAGCAACTGTACTAGGGGAACGGAGTGGTCTGTGGTGTTTGGTACCGACATCATATCAGAACGGTGAAGGACGAACCAAGCCATCAGATAAGTGTACGGAAGCTCCACCTTAATAGTGGGAATCTGACCTGGCAAGTCACTTTCCTTCCGTGTAAAGGAACTAGAAATCTGTCGAAGCCCTCGATGAATGTTAGCCACCATGACCGGAAAAAGCGAAAGTTTCTTTTTGTAGGCGAGCTGAACCGCTGGGTAGAGCACTTCCAAGGGCAAAGCGTCACCAGACTGAAACGGGACCACGCATTTCTTTAACCAGATAGCGAGGTAACCGGCAAGAAGGGTCATCGGTCGAATCGGTGCGGTTGCATGCCATAAGAACGATTTAAACTTAGTCCCTGTAGGAAAGCCACTCTCAGGACTGCTAATGGTATAGGAGCAAGCATCAATCTTCTTCAATAGACTATTCACCCCTGAAGGAGTGAGTGGTGACAACTCACAAATATCCTCACCAGAATTGCTCTCTAGATTCCTGAACAGGTAACATGCAAACTGCTTCAGACTCACGAATGACTTAGTCCTCTTCGCTAAAGGCTCAGACTGCGCCAAAGCAATATGATAGTAACATGTGAGGTCCCACAAAGTCTCATAGCGGTCGGGCATACGATCTTTCAGCTGACTCAATTCATGGTTGGAGGGAAAGTATTCCTGATATAGCATCTGTCCCATGGGCAAACCAGAAATCCTGTGCATCTCATGGAGAGCCAAGCCCAACTCCCCTTGCCGGGTCAGAAAGGTGTTCGAATCCGGATTATAAAGCTCGAACAAAGCAAAGAAATGCCTCGCGCTGACAGACAAGCCATACATGGTGGCACGAACGGCTGCATATAAACCACAAGCATGCAACTCCTCGCCCCATCGGCTTAAGACGTACTTCGTCATGCGGGTCCACCAAAGCTTATCCAAAGAATGGACCCAGCCATAAAATCTGTGACGCGTAGCTGGCATCTCCCGTCCTAGAGCAGCAAGGCGATTCTTCAAAATAGAAGCAGTGGCAAGGAATTCGTTACGTGGTGGTGCATCCAGCCCCAATACTCCAGGACGCAATCCAGTGATATGACTCCTGCTCGAACCAGGAACTGCCTGATGAGTGATGTAGCCGCAGTGAACGCTCTCATGCTCCTCCGTCAAGCGCCATGACATCTCCCGTGTCACAGCCTGACGTCTGAGCTCAGTCAATGAACGATGCCGAGGAATCTTCGGCAAATATATGAAACCACTGCCAGTTTTATGAAGCCACTGCTCGTCATCAATAAACACTGCATCCGGATCTCTAACAGAGTCGCCAAACAAAAAGTCAGTCTTCCTGAGGGGCTGAATGGAACTAGCATCCTTCATGAAAGGCGCATCCGTAATCAGCTGTCGAAGAGCTCGATGTCCACCTTCCTTCACCACTTGGGCAACCTCGGTCGGCGTGCCCAAAGCAAACTGAGGAGTAAGTGGAATAGGGGAAAAGTCATCGGAAGTCGAATAGTACTCGCCACGACGCCCGTACACTGCATGAGATGAGAACGCTCCAGAAGGATATCCCACTGGAAATAAACAGTTAAACATCTGTTAGTCTCAATTATAAAAGGAAGTTGAACTCATCTTACAAATAGGTAAGATAGAGTCATTGCCTTATAAAGGGTGAGACGATTTGGCCACATTGTGCAATCACAAGATAGGGTATATTAACAATATATCCCTGCCTTGTAAAGCACAATGCAGCTTCGAATCGCCCCCTTTATTTTGAGATATGGTTTTGACCAAGCAAAACCTATTTTTAAAGCGTCAATCCTCACCAAGGAGAATTAAGGCTCTTCCCGATTGTCTCACCAAGGAGAACAACGTGGGGTAAAATGACCAATTTGCAAATTTCCAGGAAAAAAAGGACTGATTTGTAAATTTCCAAATATGCTAAAAATAGCTCACCAGCGTAAGAGGGAGGCGCGCCATCAGCCGACGCGGCAGGGGAGCGACCTCTCGGGACACGCGACATAATGATCTGCAAAATAAATTAGGGGATCAGATCCAGAAAAATTTTCCCTTTTTATTGCAATTCTACCCCCTGAAAGATGAGCTCGAGGTGCCAAATCATAATCCTAACCCTCACATGCGATCCCACAAGTTCATAAATTAAATTAAACATGAAATATCCAAAAATTATGGAGGATTTACCTGAGGAAAAGCTCGAGGATCCGACAAAGATTAGACCTTGAAAGATGCTCGAACCACGTGCTCGAGGGGCCTGAGAGAAATTTCTATATGAAGATTTCTGAGGGATTTCTCAGTCAAGGGTCAAAAGGAAGGATAGATCTAAGACAAATATGAGGATTTGAGGGAGAAAAGATGCATGAGGGAAGAGAAATCCTAAAAATTGGACAAGGGGGGGCCGGCCCTAGGAGGAGGAAAAGAAAAGAAAAAGAACCCCTTTTATAATGTGAACCAGTCCTGAACCAGACCGGACCAGGGTGAACCAGACCAGACCAGTCCAAATCAGTTCAAAAGGGGCTGAACCAGGCTGAACCAGACCAAACCAGACTGAACCAGACCAGACCAGGATGAACCAGTCTGAACCAGTCTTGAACCAGTCCTGAACCAGCCTTGAGCCAGGTTGAACCAGTCTTGAACCAGGTTGAACCAGTTTGAACCAGAGTTGAACCAGAATTCAAATTGAAGCTGAATCGAGCGTCGAAACAACTTCAAATCAACCGAGGGTTCAATCCTTTGTTTATTTTGGCCTCTCCCATGCATTCGGAAGGATCAGAAGATTTTTTTTTTGAGCCAAATTATTGCCTTTTTGACATATTATCAGACCGGTTCAGCTAATCATCAGGCCGGTTCAGCTCATTCGGGCACGAAAAATACTCCAATAAGGTATACGAGTATAAACTATTCCCTATTTTTTGTTGAGAAGTTCCTAGAGAATATTTTTCTAAAAATATTCTTAAGGATAACTCAATAACACTACGCCGGACAACGCGTCGCAAATAAAGACTCAACGCCAACAATCGAGGGTCAGTTAAACCAACAAACACGAGCTAAAGATCGAAAAATCAGGAATCGACTTCAAGTTCAAAATTCCGACAACGGTCAGACAATAAATGCAGACCGGAATCCTTACAGACGTTCGACAAAGCACCAAATTGCCTGAAGGAATTGAAGGAATCCAGAACAGAAGCCATTCTAAAGTCTCGTTACACCAACTGAAGGTTGGGGCAATCATATCCAAAGCATTCCAAACTCTTCTATAAAAAAAAGAGGCTGAAATACTTTGGAGGGGGTATCTGTAGGCGTATAAAATTGCCTATAGGTCCCTTAGCACAGCTCGGCACGGTGATTCGATAAACCATCGAGTGACGAGGCGACGAGGTCAACGAATCGCACGCGAGCAACGGAATGCATCCATTCGCATGCGGAATCAAGCCAACGGTTTGGGGAGTCAACGAGTCATCCAAATAAGAGCGAACTCGGATGAATCACGATTGAATCAAGATCAGTTTCGAACTCAAATTCAGAGGTGGATTTACTGCCAAATCGGGTCAACCACACAACCGAATCACGGACAGAACCGAAAGACGGGAAATAACCAAACCCAACACCTAGAGGGGCTCAGCCGAAGCCGAGCCACCTCAAGGTGGCTCGGCCAATGCCGAGCCACCTTGAGGTGGCCGGCCCAGATCTGTGCCAAGGCACAGATCTGGTTGCCTATAAATAGGGGGTTGGTTCATGCATTGAGAGGACTTTTTTGGAGAGCCGAAACTCTGCCGAATTGAGATCTCGTTCTAGAGTTTTAAAGGCTTGAAGACTTGGACATTCAGATCTGGTACTCGGCGAGCATCCGCATCACAAAAGGCAGAAGTTCGAGAGAGGGAATCAGATCTGAGATCTACACGAGACAACACTCCGGATCAAAGCTTGGCCTTTGATCCCGAGAACTAAAGGCTACTATTTCCTTGGTGAAATAGTACCCACCGGCTGTTATTTCCTTCGTGAAATAGCACCCATCGAATCGTGTAGATCTGCCCGGATCTAGATCGCGCGGTGGTCAACGGATAAACCCCCGGCGCAGGCAAACAACCCACGCAAGCGAGCGACCGCAAAACAGGAGCTCGCGATTTGTTCGACAAATAAGGAAAGTTGTAATCTTCTTATTTTTTGTTGATTTCTTGTAACCGGATCTTATAAAAAGACCGGATCTTTGTAATCGATAAACAATTACCGAGTGTGCAATGGAATCATCAATGAAGAAAGCTACAGTTTTTCCCGCGAACAGTGTGTTGTTGACTTAGAAAATACAAGAGATGTTGGGGTGAGAAAGTATTGGTTCATGTGATCGGATGTGGCTATTGATGTATCTTCCAGGCCCACACCAGTGAATTGTGTAGTCACTAGGATTGGTTTGTAGGGCTAGTCACTTTGGTCAGTGAATTTGTGTAGTCACCCGAGTCCTGCTTGAGTCCGGACAGGCCAGAATCGGATTGCGTGTAGTCCTCTGACCGATTCGTATAGTGGTATTGGATGCACGTAAAGGATTATGAACAGCCAGTTATCCGATGATACGAACATTGACTCTGTGTTAGATGTGAACCAATAACCTATTATATGGTAGTTAGTTGCATGAAACCATTGTTTAGATTATTGTAGATTCATCTGATTGTTATACTTTAATTTGTTAGCATTCGAGTCTTTCGCATGCATGGTTATATCTGTCATTGCATTGGTCATGCGACCATTTCTTTTCCCTTGTGGGGTCTTACCTGTATCATGCACGCTGATGTATACCTATTTTCTCTGGTGTACGTTAGATTTAAAGGACGAACATGTCCAGTATGATGATGCATTGGAACCGGAGTATTCCCAGCTGGAGTGTCTTCCAGATGGAACAGAAGAATAAACTGGAGCTTAGTCATTTTTCCTTTTGTAGTTGTTGATAGACACTAGATTACTTTTGTAGTACTTTCTATTTCTGTTTGATCAATGTATTTCTATATCTCTTTAGTATTCAGTTGGATAGTTTGTATAAGGGTATGTTTGACCCAAACTTTGTGTTTCGGATGATATTCCATTTGTGATATGACTTTTCTATTCTGAGTTGCTTATTATATTCTTGCTAATTATGATCGGGGACCTATGGCTTTGCATTTTATACTGTTTGACACTTCGCGTATTAGGTTGAGAAGAAATATTTTTATTTATTCTCCTCAATCTAATATATCGTGGGCTTATTCACATACTGATTCCCCGATATTTTGGGAAGCGGGGCATGATAGGTTTTTTGGTGGCTTATGCAGGTCACAGTCCTGAGTTCCCACCAGTGAGAAATGGATAATTTAGATGCATATCATATTTTATCCGTAAGACTATAGTTAGCCATTATCCTATCATCCCGACAAATTATGTCTTAGTCCCTACCTTATCACCTTTTGACTCCGGAACTTCCCACTATTTCTTATCTCATCACTTCCCGACTACACTCTCTTCCTATAACTTCTCTTTCCTCGTACCGATCATTATTTTATATGTTATTATTTTTACACTATGTTTTTTTATTTGGCTCGTGTATCGTTTGATTGTGTTGATTTCTGTGTTATTTATTATATTATTTTATGTATCATACATAGTGTTATATTGTATTTTTTTATTAAAAATGTACAAGTAACATAGTCTAATAAAAATCATTACTTATATATTTTTAATTGTTCAAATCATGTGCATTAAGTGTTTCGCATTGTTCTAGTCTTCACGTATACATCACATAGCATATTTGATATTCAGATTATTTTCTTGTATTTAATTATACTTATACATATCTACATTATGTATGTGTACGCTTTTCTGTCATACAATATATCATTTACTTATATTCTAGATTATTGTATATTGTTCGTATTTATAGTGATATATATTAATAGTTTATGATTTTAATATTCTATATATGCATTACATTCTTATTCTCTATTTATTCAATTCACAACATTTTTAGTATATAGTTTTCTTATCAGTCAGTTTTGTCTTTTTTAGGTTGTTATAGTATGTTCACATTGGTTTCGTTATTTCTAAGAACAATGTAACTCTATTTTGATATTCAAGCATTTATATTGTTAAGTTTGGAGTTTGAGTTACTAATTATATAGGATTTTGTTACATTATATCGTATCATTAGTTATTATTCTTTTATATAAAAGATTATTCTAAATAGCGTTTGTGGGTATGTATGGTATTCACTCATGAGTTATTAATAGTGCATTTGCATATATGATGTTTGTTGCTTCATTTTCGATATGTATTATTTTGTCATTGTGGCAATATTTATTGTATACACATGTTATTTTTCAATGTTTATTTTATAGTATTTTTTAGTTTTTTATGTTCTTTTATTGTGTCATTGTTTGTTGTTCATTCTCTATTCATTATTTTTGTTTATTTGTGTTGTGTTTTACTTTTTCATTCTTTTATACTTACTATTCTCTTTTTATTATAGTGTATTCTCGTAGATTATTATATTTACGATGTATATTTTTATAGTCATTTATCAACTTTGTCTAATCATATTCTGTTTCATATATTATCAGTGTTTATGTTCACATGTTCATCAATCATCCATGATATATTTATTTACAACATATCAGTGTTTTTATTATGCGAATTTATGCTCTTTTTATATTTCCATTTGTTTATAAATCTATTTTATCTACCATAGTTCATGTTTTATGTATTATACATCTTTATTTATGTATATTTATGCTGATTGTATTTATGTGATATTGACTATTATGCTATATATTGCTATATCTTAATTAATTTTATACAGTAATAATTATTATTGTTATATCTTATTTATATTTATTATTTTACCTTATGAATATTACTAATATTTTTGATTTCTTATATTATTTTTTGAATACATATATAATTATATCCTTATTATGTTTTATATAAAATGCCTATTTTGAATCGTTTGTTTACTCTTACGTCTATTTTATCATATAATATTTTATGACTATTTCCATCATAATTTATCTTGTTAGGATGTTTAGTACTAGGAGTATTTAGACTTTTATATGCTTATTATTATGTATGTGTTTTTATTTTTAACGGCTATTATATATGATGATTTTATTTGCTATATTATATAAATATGTTTAATAACGATTTAGTATTGTGTCCTGTATGATAATTATCTACTGCCATATGCTCTCAAAAATTATTGATTATAACTACTACTATTTTTATTGAATTTATCATCATGTTCTATCTTTATTATTTGCTGTATTTTATTATTATACCTATGTTTTCTTATGCGCGTTTATATTTTGATTGCTTTAAACATATATTGTCATAATACTATCTTTGAACCTTTTGAACATAATTGTAATTTTTATTTTTTAGAATTTGTGTCTTATATGTCTTATTTGGTTGAATGTGATTTGCTGATTGCATTCATGTGTTAGTTTGTAATTATATTTTTTTTATATATCTTGAATGTCTATTCTACTAACTGATTGTATGATATTCTATTATGATTTATTTTTTATATTATTTTCATGCCTCTTTATGTTGTCTATTATGTTTGTCTAAACTATATATATGTTTTTTTGCTATTTTGTTTTGCTTACATACTCTTCAAATGTTTCTTTTGCTTTTGCTTATATATGATTCATTTGTTATCTGTATTGTGTTTTTATATTTTGTGTTTTATCATATTTATCATCTGCTTACGTATGAGTGATTTATACTTTGATGAGACCTTTTTATCTTTTATCTTCTTTATGTTCTTCTTTTAATTATTTATATTGTTGAGTTGATATACTTTATCATATGTTCTAGTGATTGACAATTGTTTGAATTACGTATTTATATTTCATATTATATTTTTACATGTTATATGTTTATTATATTTTTCTAATTCTGTATTATTGATTATATTTTAACATTGTGATGTGTTGTCTTATGATACTATATCAATAATATCATGTTAATATTATATTTTTTCTATACTTGTATATTCGTTATTGACTTATGTGTTATTAAACTATGTCGACTGATACTTATATTTTTACTTATGTCTAGATGTTGTATTATTTTATAATTTGATACTATCAACTATTTTATTTATGATATACATACTTCTTTAGTCCTGTGCAATCTTTTCAAGTATATGTTCACTCTCTTTATATTTTACTTACCTCATTCTTATTATTTATACTCATTATCTACCTCAATGATATCTTTTGAAAATGATTGGTCAAGTATATTTTCTGATTCTGTGTATTTGTATTCATACATGCCTTTCAATTATCCGTACTTCTATTAATTTTAATTGTATAATATACTTTGATTAATTATGTGATGTTTTATTATGCTGCATGTGAATTGCGTATTGTTTGATTTGTCTGTGTTAAGGTTATATTTTATTTATACGCTATGATTAATACTTGTGTATATTTATTAACCTTTTGATGAATTAGTTTAATGATTAGTATTAGTTTCATTTTGTTGTGGTTAATTTGTCTGTAGAGTATGTTATGTAGTATTGTATTTGGCTATTTTTGTTAAATATATGCTGAATCTCAGCAGTCACATCTCATATTTTGTGTCGTTATTGTTTTACATTCTCCTCTACTTATGGATATCATTCTATATATGTCCTTTGGTTCTTTTAATTTCGAGGAAGGAATTTGTTTTAACGGGGGTAGAATGTAATGACCATGAATTTTTGATACTAGTTAAAAATAATTTTTTTGATATTTTAATATTAAATTATTATTTTCAAAAGAGTATTTATATTTTTTTTGATTTTTTAGAATTTTCTATGATTTAAAAATCCAGCTTATATTTATTTTAATGATTTTACTATTATAAATTAAATTGTTAAACTAATACTTGATTATTTACTACTATTATTATTATTGTTAATGACTATCTTATATTGATTGTTAGCCTATTTCATTCCCTCGCAATTTCTTGCATTTTTCTGTATTGTTTTCTTATTTTTAGTGTATTTTCTTTAAACCCTAACTTAACCTATATATACATCATTTTATTTTATTTTCTTCTCCTCTTCTTTCATGAAAACCCCCACAGCCTCTTTCCTCTCTCTTCTTCTCTCTCTTCGTTCTCTCTCCCCCTCTGTTTCTCCCTCAGCCGCAGCCAGCCCTCACTGCCCTCCTCCGTCAGCTCCACTTCGCCATCGTCGCGTCTCCAGTCTAGATCCGTCGCCGACCAGCCCCTCGATCCGCCCTAGTGTTGCTCTACTCTCCCTCCTTCGCCGTGAGCTCCTCCCCCATCAGACCTAACCATGCTAACTCCTCAGCCCCAAGCGCCGCCAGCACTCCAAGCTGTTACCATCGAACTTCGCCTCCAGCTCAACTCCAATCCGCCACCCTCCACCTTAGCCGATAGCTGCTCCCTTCACCTTATGTTCCAAGTCTCCGACCAGCCACCCCTACGACCCCGTTCAGATCCACGCCGAGCTCTGCCGCCCTCCCGCAACAGCTCTCCGACGAACTTCATCATCGCCGCCATCTCACCATCTCCGCTCATTGTTGTCCCCTCTTCCGCTATCCAACTCCGACAGTTCCTTTAACTGTCGCCACCGCCTCATCCGCGGACTCGCACGTCAACATCAATACGTTCGACGAAAACCCAAGGCAAGATCCCCTCTCTTGTATCATGTTAAAATTATTGGTTAGTTAACAATATTGGTTAGATTATTTCATGTGTAATTATTTAATAGTTGTAGTTCTATCTTGCACTGTTATTAGTAGTTATTCACGATTCTTGTTCATGATTCATGACACTGACACATAGTATTAATTGTATTTATCATCCCTTGTTATAATTGATAATTACGAGAAATACATGACTGTGGTGACTTGTGTGGTCTGAATAAGACATAGAGGCTTGTGTGTTGTTGACTTAGAAAATACAAGAGATGTTGGGGTGAGAAAGTCTTGGTTTATGTGATCGAATGTGACTGTTGATGTATCTTCCAGGCCCGCACTAGTGAATTCGTGTAGTCACTGGGGTTAGTTTGTAGGGCTAAAGTGAATTCATGTAGTCGCTTTTGGTCAGTGAATTTATGTAGTCACCCGAGTCCTACTTGAGTCAAGAGATGCCAGAATTGGATTGCGTGTAGTCCTCTGACCGTTTCGTGTAGCGGTATTGGATGCACGTAGAGGATTATGAATAGTCAGTTATCCGATGATATGAACGTTGACTCTGTGTTAGATGTGAACCAATGACCTATTATAGGGTAGTTAGTTGCATGACCCCACTGTTTAGATTATTGTAGATTCATCTGATTGTTATACTTTAATTTGTTAGCATTCGAGTCTTTGGCATGCATGGTTATATTTGTCATTGCATTGGTCATGCGACCGTTTCTTTCCCTTGTGGTGTCTTACCGTGTACCATGCACGCTGATATATACCTGTTTTCTCTGGTGTACGTTAGATTTAGAGGACGAACATGTCCAGTATGATGATGCATTGGAGCCAGAGTATTCCCAGCCGGAGTGTCTTCCAGATGGAATAGAAGAACAAACTGGAGCTTAGTCATTTTTCCCTTTTGTAGTTATTGATAGACACTAGATTACTTTTGTAGTACTTTCTATTTCTGTTTGATCAATGTATTTCTATATCTCTTTAGTATTCAGTTGGATAGTTTGTATAAGGGCATGTTTGACCCAAACTTTGTTTTTCGGATGATATTCAATTTGTGATATGACTTTTCTATTCTGAGTTGTTTATTATATTCTTGCTAATTATGATCGGGGACCTATGACTTTGCATTTTATACTGTTTGACACTTAGCGTATTAGGTTGAGAAGAAATATTTTTATTTATTCTCCTCAATCTAATGCATCGCGACCTTGTTCACATTCCGATTCTCCGGTATTTTAGGAAGTGGGGCATGACAGTAGCCTTAAATAATTTTACCTGTGAATTCTTCGGGTCTAATCATTTTTTGCGCTCTTAGGGCATCACGAAGAAAGCAAACTCTCATGTGATCCTCTCCTTCCTAAGTTTGCTCAGTTCGACAGTTCGGGTTCATGCAGCAGATGAGTGAGGCTATTGGTGAAGAGCTTGTGTGTGTTAGGGCTGGCGAGGTTGCTGATGTTGGCGAGCTTGATCCAGCTACGAGGAACTTCAGCCCAGGTATATCTTATACCTGTAATACACCATTCAAATGACAATTGTGGGAATTGAATGATTCTGAATCCATGGATCCCCTAATCGTTTTTATGCTTCATACTCTTTTAGAGAAGATGAAGGGAACGAGCCCGAGTGCTGAGGCTGGGGAAGTTGTTGCAGCCACAGAGGGTGAGTCCGATCTTTACTCATTCTGAATTTCAACTTTCCCCTCTTCCGCCTAACTTCTATCTTACGTAGATATGATTATAGAGGGCTTAGCTAAGGATGAAACCCTTCATGATGCTGGCATCAAGGAGTTGGGTGGGCACACATTCGATCCGACTCGGAGCTCCTCTAAGGCTGATGATATATTGCTCGACGATATGTTATCGGAGCAAGCCCATCGCAAAGCTGTAAGACCATGCATGGAGGCTGGTTCATCGGCATGTAGGAATTTTTATTGCAACTTTGCTGTAACTTGTATGTCAGTTCTTACTTAACCACAAGGGAGTTTTGATTGTAGGACCAGTCAACAGAGCTGATACAACTACAATCATCGGTGCTTTTGATCAGCCTGAGGATCTTGGCTTTTCACCATTAGAGGCGGCCATGGCTGTAGCCCAGCCACCTAGCTCTCAGATTGAGGCTACTATTCCTTCAGATTGATGGTTACAGAAGCTACCGCTGTTGGGGATAGACCTATCATCCTAGTCACGAGACCAGCTGAAGAAGCCGGTATTTTGACGACTATCATACCTACCACCATTCTAGTGATTCCTGAGGTTGGGTCGGCTAGGCGAAGTGCAAGACGTCAAGTTGGAGGGTTCTCTACTGGTGTTAGTAAGTTCTTCTTTATAACTTGCTCTGAGTTTCCAAGCGGTATTCCAGAGTTTAATATTTCTCCCTTTTTCTTTTGTAGAGCTTCCACCGTACTCTTCATGGCCTTGTTGAAGGATACTGATCCCAGCAAGGAGATCTTCCGTGTGTATCTCAGTCATTTTGTTTCTTTTGTGAGCGGAATGATTGATAAGATCTTTCATCAAGGGTATTCTTTTGATATGTTCAGGCAGTCTCTCGATCGTCAGATGACGATGATAAGAGAGGAAGGCTACTAAGATTTGGCTGATCTTCTCACCATGGATTTAGCCACGCTAGAGCGTGAATTCAGAGAGTTGGAGGAGCTACGGGCTACAGGTGCTTCTTCATATGTGGCTACTCAGTTGGAGCCGCAATTGAAGCAGTGGCATGACACCCGCATGTCCCTTAGGAATGAGCTTCAAGCGTAGGAGAGGCATGTTACACAGATGATAGCGGTTCTTACGAGGAAGGACAAGAGAATGGCTGTATTGCTTAGCTCATTGGCCTCGATTGACAAGAAAATTGCCGATCTTGAAAAGGAGCTGAAGTATGCCAGAGATTCTCATGCTGTTCTCTAGGGTGAACTAGTAGATGCCAAATGCACTCGAAAACAAACACTTGAGAGGCTGGCACCTACGAAGGAGAAGCTAGCCAAGCTGAAGAGCGAAGCTACGGGTGTATTGGATGCCGCTAAAGACTCTGTCCGGGCTGACTTGTAGGCTAAACCTGAGGAGTCTTATGAGAAATAGATCTCTATGCTGGAAATTCGGATTCTCGACCGTAAATTGTATTTGGATTGTTATCGCCACATTTGTATCTTTTGATTTGGCTTCATTATAAAACCAAAGTCTTTTGTTTAGCGTATTTCTTTTATTATGATTTTTATCTCATCTGGAACAAATAATCACAATACTTATAGGATTTTTGGCAAACCCTCAGCCTTCAACGGATTTGATTTGCCTTTACCAATTACCATTCGAATAGGGCTAGCATGTGAATTGTCTGAGTCCATTTTACATGTAACGTTGTGTTAAGAGAGTTAACTCTATTAGTGCTACGATATTGAATACATAGACTTCACCATTGTTACAGGAATAGGCTATCTGGCAATGCGTGTTAGGCATAGACTTAGGGTTTTGGCTAACCCTTAGTCCTCAACAGACTCTATTTGCCTTTACCGATTACCCTTTGAATCGGGTTTGCATGTGAATTGTCTAAGTCCGTTTTACATGTAATGTTGTTTCAAGAGAGTTAACTCTCTTTGTGCTACGATATTAAATATGTAGACCTCGTCATTATTACGGGAATAGGCTATTCAGCAGCATGTGTCACATGCACGCTTATCTCTAATAAGGGATTTGAGACAAACTCCCTTATGCCAAAGAGGCATAAACTTGGTTGTTGCTAAGTCAAATAACAACTGGCTACACGTGTTAGGTGTAGGCTTATATCTAATTAGGGATCGAGATAAAGCCCCCCAGAATAAATTTTGGTATTTTTTTCATAGTAAAAGACTAACTGGTAACGTGTGTTAGGCGTAGACTTATCTCTGTTTAGGAGTCGAGATAATGTCCCCTAGAATAAATTCTGGTGTCTTTTTCACGGTGAAAGACTAACCGACAATGCGTGTTAGGCGTATACTTATCTCTAATTAGAGATTGAGATAAAGCCCCACATGCGTGTAAGACATGGATTTCAGTGTTATTAATAATAACCTACTATGATGTCGAATACGTGGGCTTTGCTATTTCCACAGGAATGTGCTACCCAGCAGCATGTGTTAGATACAGACTTATTTCTATTTAGGGATCAAGATAAAGTTCCCCAGAATGAATTCTGATGTCTTTTTCACGGTGAAAGACTAACCAGCAACGAGTGTTAGGCGTATGCTTATCTCTAATTAGGGATCGAGATAAAGTCCCCCAGAATGAATTCTAGTGTCTTTTTCACGGTGAAAGACTAACCGACAATGCGTGTTAGGCGTAGGCTTATCTCTAATTAGGGATCGAGATAAAGTCTCTCATGTGTATAAGCATAGATTCTGGTGTTATTAATAACAACCTGCCACGATATCAAATACGTGGGCTTTGCCATTTCCACAGGAATACGCTACCCAACATCATGTGTTAGATGTAGACTTATCTCTATTTAGAGATCGAGATAAAGTCCCCTAAAATGAATTCTGGTGTCTTTTTCACGTGAAAGACTAACCTGCAATGCGTGTTAGACGTAAACTTATCTCTAATTAGGGATAGAGATAAAGTCTCCTAGAATGAATTCTGGTGTCTTTTTCACGGTGAAAGACTAACCGACAATATGTGTTAGGCATAGACTTATCTCTGTTTAGGAGTTGAGATAAAGTTCCCCATGTATGTGAGGCATGGATTCGTGATGTTGAGAGATTGTGTCTTCTCTTGAGGCAAAGACGAACCCGATGCTGGAGAGGAAGAATTTTATATTCTATCTCTAGGTCTTCTTTTAGGGTAAAGATGAACCCGATGCTGGAGAGAAAGAATTTTATATTCTATACCCAGGTCTTCTTTTAGGGTAAAGATGAACCCAATGCTGGAGAGGAAGAATTTTATATTCTATTTCCTGCTGCAAAAAAACTCAAAGTGGGATCTCCACTTCGAGAATCTAGAAGGTGAAACTAAGAGTGAGATCTCCACTCCGAGAATCAAAAAGATCCAGATAATCCTATGTTTTATAGGATTAGTTACCTAATCTGAAAAAAATTCTTGTTTATCAAGATGAAATTCTGACTTCAGCCCTAACTTTTATAGGTTTGACTAAAGGGGAAAGAGTGGAAGCCTTTCGTTTATCGAAAAGGAGTTCTGATTGTGGTCCTAACCGTTTAATGGTTTGACCACGTGGGGGTTATTGAGACGACCCTAACTTTTATAGGTTTGATCCTTCAACTTGGGTGGAGACCTTTCATTTATCGAAAGGGAAGTCTATTTTTTTAAAGTGGACCTCTTGTTCATAGAAGGAATCGAGAGGAGGTTTTAGCTTTGGTCCTAACTATAAGAAAGTTTGACCAAACAAGTAGTGGGAGTGGGATACAAATAACAGTGAGAATGTTGATTTATACAAATCACTCGGTGGGGGTTTTCAGTGTCAAGTGACCAGGACTTAACACCAAAAAAAGGTTTGATAATTACAAAGAATCAGTGGATCGAACTTTAAGTATCGTATTAGGACTCTAACAGCAGGAGTGTTAAGTGCACTAACACAGTGGGAGTTTAGATGAATTCAGCTAAAAAGAATTTTGGTAGACCCACCGTCAGTTATTTTGATTAGTGATGGACCTTATGGGGGAGGACCGTGAATCATCAAGCACTCCATAGTTACACCATGAGAGTTTTGTGAGGGAAGATTGACCCGATAAAGTCATTGAATCTCATATTGACGAAAGATTGCTCGGAAAGTCATAGTGGGAAGGTTTTGATCATTTTGAAATTGATTAAATAGCCACAATGAGAGGTTCTAAATTAATTTTTTAATGATTAAGAATGAAATTATTTAGATAGCTGGTCTTATCTTGAATAATCAGCTGATCTCGGGTTATCCTTAAGAATACACTGCATAACATTCTCCAGGAACTTCCCGTTAAATAGGTTATCCTGACCGTACTAGGGAAAATACTTTTTTAAGAACTTCTCATTTATTGGAATCATGAGCTTGTTACCATCTTGGGTGATTAAGCGATACGTGTCATTTGAGTAGACTGTCTCTATCACAAACAGTCATTCCCATTTGGGTTGGAATTTTCCTTTCTTCTTGAAATTGAGTATCATTGGTCCCCGGACGGCGAGATACAAGTCTCCTTTCTTGAAGCTTCGTTGTTGGACTCTTTTATCAAAAACCCTAGAGATTCTGGCGTGGTAAAACTCAATTTGTTGCTGAGCCTTTAGGCACTTTTCATCTAACATCTCAAGTTCTTCGAGATGTTTCTGATGTTGTTCCTCCGTTATCATCCCTGTTGCGAGAGCAATGCAAAGGGATGGAATTTAGATTCCCAAGGGAAGGAGGCTTCACACTCGTATACTAGAAAATACGGAGTTGCTCCGGTAGGCATGCAGACTGTGGTGCGATATGCCTAGAGTGCTTCGCCCAGTTTGTCGTCCTAATCTCGTTTGTTAGTTCTCAGGAGTTTTGACAAAATCTTAATGATTGTCTTGTTGAAGGAATCGGCCAACCCGTTTGTTAAGAATTATATGCCGTTGACGAGACATTTTGAATCCTGAACTTCCCACAGAATTTGATGAATGTGTTGTTAACAAATTAAGGAATGTTGTCGTGTACGATTCGTCTTGGAACATCATACCGGTAGATAATATGGTGTTGATGAACTTGACGACGTTGCTTATCTTCACTTCTTTGAGTGGAATCGATTCAGCCCACTTTGAGAAGTAGTCGATGATTACCAAAATAAAGCAGTCTCCATTGGCTGACAGAGTGAAAATAGGACCAACAATGTCCATTCCTCATGTCTTGAATGGCCATGAAGTGGCCAAAGGATGCAAATGCTCCGGGGGTTGGTGCATATAATTTACATGTATTTGACATGTGTGGCACCGTCGGGCACACTCAACTGCATCCTTGATCATGGTTGGCCAATAATATCTCATTCTTCTTAGTCGATCATAGAGTTTGGGACCGGGTTGGTTGTTCGCGTGGAAAATCGTGTTCTTCTTCATTGAGGATTCCATTACAAACTTTGAAAACAACTTTATGCGTTTTACAAATATCCGGTCTTTTTATAAGAGCCGGTTACAATGGAGATCAAAATAAAGAAAACAAAAAATTACAACTTTCCTTTGAACAGATCGCGAGCTCCTGTTTTGCGGTCGCTCGCTTTGTGGGGTTCTTTGCCTGCGCCGGGGTTGATTACCGTTGACCACCGCGAGATCTGGATCCAAGCAGATCTACAACGTATTATGGGTATTATCCCACCAAGGAGATAATAGCCGGGAGGGATCGTTTCGCCAAGGAAACGACCGCTCGAATCTCGGGATCTAAGAACCAAGCTTAGATCCGGAGTAGAACGATGTAGATCTGAGGATTAGCTTCTTCGAACTCCTGCCTTGTTTATCGCGGGTGCTCGCCGAAAACTGAATCCGAGGGTCCAAGCTTCAAGCCTTCAAACTCCGAGTTGAGATGACAATCCGGCAGAGTTTCGGCTCTTCAGAAGTTCAACCAAAAGTCCTCTCAAATGAACGAGTGCCAGGCCTATTTATAGGCACTCAAAACTGTGCCTTTGGCACAAAACAGCGCCTAGCCACCTCTGGGTGGCTCGGCCATAGCCGAGCCACCCTGGGGTGGCTCGGCCCTGGCCGAGTTCCCCCGGGTGCGCTGGTTTCGTCGTTTTCCGTTGTTTCCGGTTTTTTGTGTCCGTTGTTCGGCTGTTTTGTTGATTTGTTGACTTGATTCCTGATTTGGCAGTAAAACCCAGTCGGTGTTTGAGTTCAAATCCACTTTGTTGGATGACTCGTTGACTCCCCGAACCATTGACGTTGTTCACGTGCGGTTCGTTAGCTTCGTAGCCTCTTTAGTTCGTTTCGTCGCTCGAACGTCCGTTGATTTGTCGAATCATCATGCCGAGCTAAGCTAAGGGACCTATAGGCAATTTTACACGCCTACATTGGTGTGCACCACAAGTTCTGTCGTGCGCTTCTTTGAGTGCCTCTTCCACCTCTTTGGTTGAAAGACATCGGAGTAGCAAATCGTTATACGTACAGCAATAGAGCGTTTGAGTCGTTATGTTGTAATAGAACCTCGATGCTCTTCCTCAGACCGAGTCTCTTTCTTTTATATCTTCTTGAAAAATACCGTGCAAGACATAATTAATAATGAGGAAACGCTAATCTCGAGGCCCGAGTTCAATTCTAGTCGAGGTTGCCTCTTTGATGTCCAGGACGTAGTCCGGCATGAAGAGTTAGTGAGTTCTCACAGTAACCAGCTGTTCTGTTTTAGGAGGCTATGCTAGTGATACCGCTAAAGCCGCCTATGCATCTGCATATATGTTGTGGGGACATAGAATGTACTTGATGAAGAATTATTTAAATAAGTCTGCCATCTCGATGGTCGCCTGGTGGTACGAGATCAAGTCTTGGTTCCTGACTTCATACTCCCCTCAAATTTGGTTGACTATCAGTTAAGAATCACCAAAAACTTCAAGATATTTGACCCCCGTCTCTTTGGTGAAACTGAGTCTAATGAGCAGCGCGTTATATTCGACTACATTATTGGAACACGGCTTGATGACTAAATAGTCTCGAGGCAGAACATGTTTCTCCGAGGAAACTAAGACAACTCTAACTCTTGAGGATACTTTCGAACTTCCAAGAGCGCTCGCCACATTTGTTGCTCGAGAAGCACCATCAAAGTATAATTGCCATACCTACTGATGAGAGGTAGTGTTGACTTCATGAGTTTCATCTAGTAAATCTTCATGTAATTTGGATGTATCCTTCACAGGGTTAGTCGCTAGAAGATCAAAAATCACTTGCCCTTTGACCGGCTTCTGTTGCTTGAAGTGAAGGTCATATTGGGACAAGAGTAAGGCCCATCTCGCTAACCTCCAATTCATTGAAGCCTGTTATGTCATGAATTCCCAGATTGGGTTGACATTGGAAATGGCGTAGATCGTCTGTCCAATCAGGTAGTGTCGCATTTTCTAAATTGTGAATACCAAAGTGAGGCACTCCTTCTCGATCATCGGATATCAAGATTCGGTACCTACCAAAGTCTAACTCAGATAATATATTGCTTGTTCGTGGCCGTTGTCATCATCTTGTGTGAGTAAAGCACTTAGTGAGTGGTTCATCACTTTGATGTAAATCAAGAACGGTTTACCCGACTTCGGTGCAACGAGGTCAGGAGGATTCGCCAGATATGCTTTGATATCTTCAAAGGCCTTCTGACAGGCGTCGTCCCTGATAATTATATTTTTATTATAATTTTATACTCTCATTATCTATTTTATATGAATAAATATGTCACTATTAATTGTTTTTATCTTTTAATTGTAGGTTAATGAAGAATAAATCTCAAAATCTCATCTCTCAACAAAGGTCCCTTGAGATTTAACACCAAAGCCCAAAGCCAAAAGCAAAAGAATGAAGCCCATGAAGCCAAATAATTTCTTTCAATATTTAATAAAGCAATGAAGCCCAAAATGTCAAGAAAATATCCAAAAGTCCAAGCCCAAAAGCCTAAGAAAAATAAACATACCATCAAGGAACAAATGAAGAAGTTTTGTGAAAAAGGAAACAAATCATGCAACCTAGATATCTCGGTAATATTTGGTATTCTGGCCATATCTCCCTCGTATAAACTCGGAATTGGCTGAATAAATATTCTCTAGAAAGCTAAGAATGAGATCTATAACTTTTGTATTTATGATATCTCTGAAATCGGAGCATATTATGGACAAATATTCATACAAAGAAGCATAATCTGAATTTTTGTGCTAGAGAAGTAATTATGGGAAGAATTTGAAGGTTAATGAAGAATAAAGCTCAAGATCTCTTCTTTCAGCAAAAGCCCATTAAATTAATAAAGAAAACAAGCAAAATGCCTAAGAATTCAAGCCCAAATGCTCAAAGGCTAAAAATGATTCCTTATGACTTAAGTCTTCATCCAATGGCTCTCATTTATTGTTGTTTACTATAAATAGGGATAGAGAGTGAGGGGTTGAGGGTGTGAAAACTTTTGTAACTCTATTTGGAGAGGAGGGCTACTCTTAATTGAGAAGGCCTTCTAAATTTATAACTTTTTGTTACAATTAATAAAATTAATTTTTTTCATTACTTTAAATTTTTCTTTTCTTCTCTTTGTTGGATGATGAAGATGAAGATGGAGATGGAGATTAGTTTGAAGGTTTGTTTTTGTTATTTCTCTTTTAGTTTATATTTATTTTCATGCTTGTAATTAGATTTTATTTTCTTGTTTAAATAGCCAAGATGCTAGAACCCTCTTGCCTTAGATTTATTTCATGCTTATAGAGTAGATTTTTTTTCTTGTATTTAATTCTTGTAATTTATTTTATAGTTTAGATTTTATAATTTATTTTATAGTTAGATTTTAATTTCTTGCACTATTCACCTTGAGGCTAGAACCCTCTTGGGTTTAGTTTTCTTTTTGTTTATTTTTATTTTCTTTGATTCGCCTTTAAGCTAGAACCCTCTAGGGAATCACCATTTTCTAAGAAGTGGATTCAATTCTAGATTACTCATATCTTTAATTGAATCTGCCATCTTTGCCTTCTTGAATTTTCTTTTTATTGTTGAATTTTCCTTTTTGATTCTTGATTTTATTCATCTCTCCTTGTGAAAATCATTCATTCATTATCACACTTACTCTCACTTACATTTTGTACCTATTTACACACTATCATTTTCACTCTCTTAATCTCTTCACAATCATATTCACTCATCACTCCTATTTGTCACGCACACAACATAAGAACTAATTTTATATTTTCTCCTACAAAACACCTTCCTCGTGGGATCGATATCTTTATACTATAACTTGACACGGCTGTGCACTTGCAACATTTCATGTTTATACCGCATCAGTCCCAAATAAATGACACGCCCTTCTTCGTGAGCTTAGAGAATGGTTAGCATTTCCCGGATAGGTTCGAGATGGACCGGTGGATATAAGCCAATCGTCCTTACAATCCTCTGAGTTCTTTGAGATTTCTCGGGTGTTGCAATTCGTGTATCGCATTTACTTTGTCAAGATCAATATGGATACCCTTGGTGGTGATGACGAATCTAAGGAACTTACCACTGGACATTTCCAGAAATGACTTTGTAGAGTTCATCTTCAATTGGTGACCCCACATGAGATCGAACATTATCCTCAAGTCTTTTATATGGTCGTCTTTATTGCGGATTTTCACGACTAAGTTATCAACATAGCACTCGATGGTTTTCCTGAGGTGTTCCTAGAAAATCTTTGTCATGGCCCGTTGATATGTAGCGTCCGCATTCTTTAAGCCGAAGGGCATAGCCATGTAGCAGAAGATGTCGAGCGGTATCCTGAATGCAATATTCTTTTCGTCGTCTGGGTACATCTTAATTTGATTGTAACCTAATAATCCATCTATGAAAGACATTCTCTCAAATCTGCACGTGTTGTCGATGATAACATCCGTGATCGAAAGAGCAAAATCGTCCTTTGGGCAAGCTGTGTTCAGGTCTCTGAAGTCGATGTAGATCTTGATTTTCCCATTCTTTTTAAGGACCAGGACAATATTTGCTAGCCAGTCAAGATGTTGTTCCTCCCTGATAAAACCCGAGTCGATCAACTTTTTAACTTTGACCTCGATTGCTTCTATAATTTGTGAACGAAACTGCCTTTGCTGTTGCTTGATAGGTTTGCCATCCGGTTTGATGTTGAGGCAATGCATCACCACATTTGGATCAAGTCCTGACATATCTTCGTAATTCCAGGCGAAAACATCTATGTATTCCCTGATAAGGGCAATCAACTCTTTCTTCTCGTCTGGCGGAAGATTATCACTAACGAATATAGGCTTCAAATTCACTTCGTCACCCATATTCACCTGGACCACTTTATCTTCGGTGGGAGGTTCTCTTTGTTCAAATCTATCACCATATTAGATATTCAGGTGATGGATCCAAGGATATTCCCAAGTTAGCAATTGATTTTCTTCCTCTGCTGTGGAGAGATCGACCATGGTCATATTCAACATCAGGCCTTTGAACATTTCTCCAAGGCTAACGTCGAAGTCCCAATTTGAAGAATCGGATGAGTATCCATCCTTATTTGCTAATCGATCGATGACTTGCCAGCAACACTCATCATTGAATGAAGAGACGTAGCCTTGACCCCTTTTACAGCCATAATAATTGTCGGGTTTTCCTTTCTCGGTACATAGGCCGGGCAAGGTGGAACTCGTGGAACTCGACCAAAACAAAGACCTTCTTCGAGTGCGAAGTTGTATCCCTATTTCTCCATGAAGTTACGTGCTTGTTGATTATATCTGAATAAGTGAGGACCGGGTCTTTCATCGTCACTATCTTCCTTTGAGAAGGGATCTGATGGTGGAGATATCTCCCCTTTACTGAAGATTAACTCCTTTTCACCCCTTGCCTTAGTACAAATGATGAGGGTTGTTTGAAATGAGTCTTTGATATGCTTCTTCATCATACAAGATGACTGAAGCTGCATATGTATATCGGGGTTATCATACAGCCCCTGCATTACATTATCAAGACAAGGTGAATACTCTAAGTCATCATTTATTTCCTCTTCGGCAAGTTGCCAATTACAACTACCATCTTACGATACTTCACCGTCAAGATTGATTACAAAGGGTACAATGTTATTTAATACAAAACCTCCATTGTAATCAAGCCCAGCTTTTGTGTCAGCTTCTTCTCCGTTGTCCGTGCCTTAGGCCGATGGTTCAGTATCGGATTCAGCACCGTAAAGAAGGAAATTGGTGAAATAGTTTCCCAATCCCTTAAACGGTTGCTTATCCGCAACCACCATCTTAACCCTTTTATTAGTGTCTATATATTTTAGACAGTGGTGGAGGATGGAAGGGACTATAACATTACCATGGATTTAGGGTTGACCCAATAGTAAGTTATAAGAGGTCTTTGCATCGATCACATAGCACATGACCTCTGACTTTAAATCTTCAAGTTGATACTTCACACGGATTTTACCCAATGGCCTAGACCCACTGGTATTGAATCCATAGATAATGGTGCATGTTCAAGCTAACTTGCTAGCAAGGATTCCGAGATTGTGCATCAATCGAAGTGACATAATGCTGATAGCGGAACTCGGATTGACTGGGATCCAGTTGAGAATGCTGGAACTGATGTATCCGGTGAAATACAACAGTTTGTCATGCTTTGAGTTCCTCGTTTACATGTCCTCTTTGGTAAAGGTGATGTAGGGAACTGTTTGGCCATGAGATTGTAGTGCTGAACTGACAACCCCGGCTCTTCGTGGGCTGGCTTGATCTGAGTGAGAAGCACATCAGAATCACCCAGAGCTTCTTGCAAAGCCTCCCGGGTGTCTTTAGATAGATGCAATAACTCAAATAGAGTTATCCTCATCGGGTTGTTAGCCAATTAGGCCATAATATCAAAGCGGTATGGAGTGTTCAAACTTCCCGGTTTATATCTCCCAATCGGACGATTGAAACGAGACTGTTTTGGGTTTTGAACCTCTTGGTACTGGGGCTCCTTCTCCTTTTGTTTAGCTACAGCCTCCTTCTATTTACTAGTTAATGGATGATGAGGTTCTTCAGAAGACTTTGGCGTGGTTGTGACCATCCCCTGCTTAGCCAATTGATCGGCCATATTAGAATAATCGAATCGACACTCGTTCCCGCTTCTAGTGACAAAGGTCGGTTCTTCGCTGGTCACAAAAGCTTCATGCTCATCATCAAAAAGTGGGAAGGTAGGGACCCCTTCATCATTTTCCTCCAGAATTGCTATGGTGGGGCAACAAGACTTTCCCTTGCCCTTAGACTTGGATTTTTTTCTTAGAAGAGGAACCCGTCCACTGTTCGTCTTCGAACAGATCTGGATGGACCCAAAGAATTTTGCCGTTCGGGGTTGTATGTAGGACAAGTCCCTTCTGGCGTTGTCCGTGAGGATCGTCGTTGATAGTCTTGATTTCCACCTTCGTCATGGGTTTTGGTTGAATCCATATTAGGGGAACAGACCCGAAGCTGATAGTAACTGCGTTTGCACCCACCTTCTTTTCCTTAGGTTGCTTTGCAGTGATGATCCCGACGTTAATCAGGGCCTAAATTTTGTCTTTGAGTGCATAACACGTCTTGGTGGGATGATGAACCACCCTATGGAATGCGTAATATTTCGAATTTGTAGTCTTCTTAGCTCCCTCCTGGTCAGTGATGGGAGGCAACTTGATCTTGTTGTTCTCCAAAAAGTATTTGAATATACTGGGGACCTCGTCTTCCTTAAAAGAATATTCTTTTTAGGAAGTTTTATTCTGCGGTCTTCTGTTGCCTTTGAGGTCTCTGTTGCCACTGAGATGGTGACTGTTGCGACGCTTATGGTTTGTGCTTGTTGTTGAGACTGTAGTTGGAATGTCTGATTCATATCCGCTACTTTTGCTAGCGCCTTCCCTCTACCACGAGTGATGAAGTTCTGCTTCGGGGGATTTGCTGCCGGTTGGTCTCTCTCAGCCTTCTTCCTTTTGAGGAAGTGTTCGACTTGCTCCCTGTGTACCTTCAACTCTTTTTAGGTTTTATACGGTGCTACCCCCATGGCTTCCGGTACATCTAAAGAAAGATTGTTATGACAAGTTTGGAGGATGAACTCCTCCGTGACCGGATCTTGGCAGTTCATCGCTTTGTTCCGGAAGCGTTTGACGAAGTTGTTAACTGATTCTCCATCCTTTTGCTTCTCATCAAAAAGTGTTCTGATTGACTCCTCAGTGTCATCATCGAAGAAATTAGTGAGAAATATGTTCTCTATGTCGTCCCAGCTATTGCTACTTCCTAGCTTAAGACGGTGATACCAATAGAAGACAGCTCCACAAAGGGTGCTAACGAATGACCAGACCATTAGAGGTTCATTGCCAGAGATCACGCCTAGGTAGGACTTGAAATAAATCAGGTGCTTAGTGGGTGAGCCCTTTACGTCGAAGGATATGAAGTTAATTAGATTGAACTTCGCCAGACTTGATTGACTCTTACTCCCTTGGGTAGGGACATAGAATACCAGTCTTCTTTACCTCTTGAGCGGACATTAATATGTTGATCTTGCTCTCCAGGTCTTTCATTTTCTCATCCTCGCTCGTATTTTTCTTCGAGCGATTTCAGGGAGGAACAATTGGATCACCCCTAGCATTATTATCCTCGATGGGACCACTCCCAGTGTTTTGGTCAACAGGAGGGGTACCAGCGTTGAGATTTTTGTCTATGTCCGAATTGCTATTTTTATGATTAGTAGCATTGTGACGACTGGATTCACCGATATGGTCGAATAAGGCTTGAATCTATTGGTCATGTTCTTCCCTCATTTGTTACATGGTCAGCTCTATCTCAACCTTGAATTCTTCCTTCTACTTCGTCAAAGCTTCTTGAAGTAGTTGAGTCATTTGTTCAGTGTTTACCATAAATGTTTCACTAGATCATTCCACGCTAGACACAGTATTATTGGAGGTGACTGCAGAGCAAGCATCCGATGTTTCATCATCTGAGGAGTGACCTCTATTCAGCCTAGGTCTGATAGTTCCCGACCGTAACCAAGCGAGATGTTAGGATGCCCCTAGAAAAGGATTGGGACTAGAACACCGTGTTGACTTTCCTTTATCGATCATGTTGATGGTGACTTCTAGGAGTTTGTCATCCTGACTGACTGATCTTATTTCGCGGAAGTGTCTTGATTTAGATTTGGGTGCTTCAGTGGGTATCCTTTCAAATACCGAGACCCTCTGTGGAGTGGTCTTGAGGTAGCTACATGCTGATAATACTGCCCTGATTAACTTTTCATACGGACAATAAGAGTCCGATTCTGGGATATTTCTCTTTTGAGATTTCCTTATACCCTTAGCCTAATAGTACAACTCATCGACATTATGGCCGGAGCAACCTATCAGCTGTTGACTTGATTCCCCAGGTATAACGTTATCATGTAATAGACACGTCTCCTTCCGGGGATGTAATGCCTTGTTGGTGTTCTTAGGAGTCGCATGTTTAGATCCACTCCCTTGTGAGTGTGGAATCTCAACGGGCACCTGAACTTGGACACGCAACCCTAAGTGGGCGGTTATGGGTATTTTCCCGATATGGGATAACTTCGACTTGTTAGGAGGACACGTATGACCCCCAGCCTAAATAGTCACTTAGTATTCGTTCCTCGGACCCAAGCGTTCTTTCACTGGAATCTTGCCCCGATCTTCATATAGAGGACCAAGGCGATCCGCCATTGTTTTCTTGATCTTGGATGAATTATCACTACCGTGAGGCTTCACCGGAGGTGCGGGAGCAGAAGGAGCAGGATTTGGGGCTGACAGAGGCTGAGAAACAGCCTCGAGACTGGCACCAAGTGCGAAACACATATTGTGTTTCGCCCCTGGTGCGATTGTGTTTTTCCCCAGATGTGTGAAACACATGTTGTGTTTCACCCATGGTGTGAAATACAATGTGTGTTTTGCGTCAGGAGGAGTTGTTTCGACACTTTTCTGAGTTGCTTTTGGTGCTGTTTTGGCCTTCGGCATCTAGACTTGTTTAAATTTCAGTGGTTCTTTGACCACATGTTCCTTCTGTAGATCTTATGCCTTCTGCACAAGAATCTGTGCATGCACGAGAAGTGCGCAACACTTCTGTATGCGCTCCTCGAGAGGCGAACAGGTTCGTTTGACACGAACCCACTTGTTGGTTAATGGTTTGGAGGAGGGATCAGTTGCTTGTTGTGACTATGGCTTAATTCCTTAGTGCCTCCTAAATTCCAAATCCGCTTGATAGCGGAGTCCGTCAACCTACTCCAGAGCTTTGGCGAATCGACAAGCGAGGCGTTGGCACTGCCTCTGATGAGCCCTCTTCGTCAGAATTGGTGCGCCTTTAGCAGGCAACTCCTTAACTGGAGGGGAGTTGTCATTGTTGGCCTCTTTGTTTTGATGAAGTTTAACAAACAATTTACCACTAATGTTGTTTGTCTAGTGTTTGTGCTTATCTATTTGTTGTAGATAAACAATATGTTGGAGGATGGATGGAATTGCGCATTCATGATAATATTCAATAGAGGTTGGCGGAATTGTGGAGTGAAGCCTACGCATTTAAGTTAAAGATACAAGTTCAAGTTTCATCCACAAATTTACCAAGAAGAGCATATTGAAGATCAAGATCAAGCTTGGGTATATTTAGTCTTAGGTTTTTATACTTGTGTGTTAATACTTTAAGCTCATATTATTCACACACACATATTTGTTGATTTTATCAAAATATAAGTGTTTTTGATAAAATATTGTTTTATTAGTTTATAGAATTTAATATCAGTTTATACATAGTTTATAAAGTCTATAAAACTGTTTTACAAAGTTTCAAAACTTGGTTTATGTCAAAACATCAAATTTCATGAATACCACATTTTCATGTTTTGGGCATATTAAAAAATGATGATATTTTATATTTGGGATGTCCTTTACGAAAACCAATTTTTGTAGCATGTGTATTATCATGTTTACAATCATTTCTTAAAGTTTTATATTTTTTGAATTTATTTGATATTTTTAAACAGAGTTTTAAAGTCAGAAAAATAGTTTTTAAACCTGAAATTTTATATGTCAGTTTGCGATCGACCGCCACGGTCGACCGCCCTTGAGTCCAGAGACTCAGTAAGTTTTTTGATGGCTTGTGGTCGACCGTGGCGGTCGACCGGATGCAGTCCAGAGAGTTTCGCGATTGACCACCACGGTCGACCGTCTGTTTTTCCAGAGCCTAGTTTTGCCTTTTAGTTGCTTGCGGTCGACCACGAGTTTTCCACGGTCGACCGCCGATCACCCAACGACTATTTTTGGTACAGAATCAGATTTCTGATTCTTTGGGGTTTTTGGTCTTTTGTTTGGGGTTTTTGCTATTGGTTTCTCTTCCTATATAAACCCCTCAAACCCCTTCTATCAGAGAAACCCAATGAAAAGTTTTAAAGAAGTTTAAAAGAGTTTTAACAAGGATTTTAGTTGGGTTTAAAGTTTGTTTGGTTTGTGAAGATTGTTTTACAAGTGGAGAAGATCATCTATATTGATTGAGCCTCATTTTAATCCTCCTCTCCATCTTGCTTTTCAGAGAAGAATTTCTAAACTCTATTTCTAGCTATTTATTGTTTTGTTCATAATTTTTATATGCTAGAATTTAATTGAGTTTAGTTAATTATTTTTCTCATTGCTTACACACACAACAATTGAGCTTATTGTATTTTCATACTTCGTATAAATTGGGTTGTGGGGAGTTGTAACAATTGAGAGTGAGCCTACATTATGTTCCCATCCATATTAGAGAACAATCATTTGTTGTATTGTGCTTAATGTGAGATTCACTTTGTAATATACTAGTACACCGAGAGAAGTGTGTGGTGTAAATCGAGGATCGTCCTAAGAGGAGTGGCGTCAGTTGACGAACCTAGGGAGAGGTTGTATCCGAGCACTTGAGGGAGACACGTCTAGGTCTAATACTTGAGTGGGTGTGGAGTGGGATTACAAGAGTGTGGATTGTAAAGTTTTCTGTTAGCTAGAAAACCGATATTGTGTGGTGTAAACGTTGTTCGGATAAACGTAGAAAACCCAGCTGTGATAGTGGATTTCTCCCCGGGAGTGGGGAGCGGAGACGTAGGACGGAAGGTCCGAACTCCGTGATCATATTGTGTGTTTGCATTGTTTATTTGCACACTATCGCTCTTGTTTTGTTTATGTTTATTTCACCCTTGTGTTAAGTTGTATATCCTTGCATATATCTCATAGTATATCTCATTACTAGGATATATCTCTTTGTTCATATTATATATTCTTGCTCATATCATATTGTATATCTATCTTGCAAGAATAATTTGTTAATTAATTTTAATTGGTATAAAATCGGATTAGATTAGCATAATACCCTAATCCCCCCCCTTCTAGGGTCTAACAGTCATGAGTAGTAGATCTGTCTTCCTTAGATGCCGAAGAGGCGATTGGGCGAGAGTCATCACCCTGGGTCTTCAAATCCGGAGACTAACGGATCTTCTTCAAAGAAGAGACCTTCCTATGCTTGCAAGGGGAAGAGGTTATAGAGGAGGAGGATGAGACATACTCCTCGAACTTTTGCTGGTGGAATTCTTACTCGACCTCTTCTTCAACCGAGATCTTGATCCTTGGTTGCAACACTCCGGACTCGGCAGCAAGACCGTCGGCTCCCACTGTGATCATCAGCGTGTTTGCGTTAGAAATCTTTTTCATTACTAAATCCATTACACGTTCATCATCTTACAGATTCAAAAAAAGAAAGTTAGTCTTTTATAAGACTTTCTTACACAATGAAAACAAACAGGGGATCTCCTAGAAACACACACAGGATAGTTTATCGGTCGCTGCTTGCGTGAGATCTTTACATGTGCCGGGGCCTCTTTGATCTGTGGATCGTCGAGTATCAGATCCAGTTGATCTCTCTTTACAAAGGAAACAAGAACTAAAGTAAATATCTCAACAATGTAAGATAAGTACTCTTCTCAGGATTAAAACAAAGTATGATCTTAAAGAACTAATGCAGGGGTGCCAAAAGGCTGCAGATCTGCCGAACTCCTCTTCTTTGTACTAAAGAACTTACCAAGAACTCCTCCTCCACTCTAAAATTTGTGGCTTAGCTCTCTCAGGATCAGCTCCTCGCCTCAAAGCTCAAAATTCTAGATCTCATGCATAGGGACCCTAGTGTTGTATTTATAGGCTTCGGGTGCCCCATTTTCAGATAAGAATTCATGATTTGATCTTATCTTTAGTTGATAACCACTTTTCCACATTCAAGGATAGCCTCAAGTTAGTTGGAGAGGCTTTGGAATGAATAAAATCCATAAATCTATCAAAAAACACGTCGTCGGGAGGCTGACCGGGTGAAACAGGCTGTCTGTTTCGCACCTGGGTGCGAAACAGCTTAGACTATCTCGGGTATTTTAGCTCTAATTCTTTCATCTGACCTCAGAACAAGGTGATTCAAATTGCATTAAAAATATATCGAAGAGATCTACAACTTTTATCTTTTGAGCTTTCTCAGATTCAAATTGTATTATGGTTGAAATTTTAGTTCTTCTCAAACCATGCATTCTAAATCTTGCTGATGTTTCGTCGCTTTTCTTGGCTTCATGCGCCTCTTTACAACATCGGATGATCCACTTTGTCTTAGGTAATTCTTCTTGACTTGGATAATGATATTCATTATCTTCTTTTTGTCTCGAGCTGTGTACGGGAACATATAGGTAATTTCTGATGCCTATAATTACGAGCTGTTAGTTGATGAAGAGGAGCCGAGGATGAGTTGGACGATCCTTGATGTAGGATGTTTCCGATGGTTAATGAATATCTGGCCTAGTTATCTTCTTTTCCACGTGAAGAACGACTGTCAGATCGAGCCTTAGCTTCGTTATCGGTTCACGCGCCAGTTTGGTTACGACCAACAGTACATCGAGAACCCGAACAAGAGTCTGAAGGTTCATGGGGGACTTATTGATGGTGCTCGCGCCTAGTTCTGGAGTATAGCGGGCTGCACCGGTGCTAGATTTAGCCTTCCTGACGCTGAGACTAAATGATAACCGACCTTCCTCTGCTACAAATGGTCGATCGCTACCAATACGCTCGCCAAGAAGAGGGACATATCTGATTTGGAGGCGGAAGTGGTAGCCAAATTAGCCGCTGATATAGTTCATGAGGCCGTGGTCTCGAGGAGAAGGGGAAAAGAACCCGTCGGACCCTTTGGTAAGAGCAAGCGAGTAGTTGAGGAGGAAAAGGAGATTCTCCCCACTGATGAAGCTAAAACTTCCGAAGAAGATGCAGCTGGAGGCGAAGGTACGAGAGTTGGTGGCAACGAGGAAGAACTCAGGACACAGATTCCTTCTTCTCCTCAGGATGGTTTATGAGCCCGGCGATCACTCGTCGGACTTTCCCCTCCTATTTGCCTAAGCCTCCAAAGGCTTCAAAGAAGCCGAGGCAGAAGGTCTTATTTACTTATCCTAACAAAATGACGGTTGACCTTCCAAGTGGGGCCACTAATGAAGAAGAAGAGGAAAAATGTCACCTCCTCCATCGGATAAGATCTTGATCTTTAGCTTGGGTTCCCCCAAGGGTCGAGTTGCGCATCAAGTTTAGACATGAAAGACCTATCGCTTCTAAGGAGGCTCGACCTGTGAAGCGAAAGAAGGTGGTGCACAAGCCACGTATGGAGTTACCATCTTTTGAGGGGGAGTCATTTAGCGATATTCTAGGACAATGTAACATCTCACCTTGTTGTTTTTCAAACTTGGGCCAGTGATTTGCTATATATATATATATATATATATATAT
>BQKN01000223.1:41163-98084 GCA_022839385.1 Asparagus kiusianus
TATATATATAGGTGAAAACTTGTGTCAACTTAAGTGGATAGCAAATAGTGTGTCCACCAAACTTTTTATCCATGGATCTTGCCTAGGGATCCTTGCATGATATGAAGTGACTTTTTATATTAATAAATGTGTGGCTAGGAACTTTGGTGGACATCAACTTAAGTTGATAGGAGTCTTGCTCTCTCTCTCTCTCTCTATATATATATATATATATAACTGGGCGATTTGGCGATTTTGGCGATTCTGCATTCCCCTGTTGTGGCCTCGGCCATGCAAGGTCATGATCAATCTTCGATAGGGGATCTCAATGCTAATGAGGAGGAAGGCCAAGATTGGATTACTGTCGCTCGGCGTAGAAGGTATCGTAAACCCTATTCCAATTCCAATTCAGAGGTACCGAGATCTAGTATTCACGCTAGTAAGAATAATGATTTCATTAAGGATGTTGGAAAGAATAAACCATCAGTTTTTAAGAGTAAGGGGTTTCCAAAATCTATCAATAGTTCTGAATCCTGGAAATTCAAATCTGTTGGAACTTCTTCATGGAAAGATATATGCACCATGGGTAGAGAGATAAATCAAGATTGTGCTTTAGATTTTTTTCCCTCCATCGATTGATAGCAACGGTATCCGTTATGCTTCCATTCCAAGATCTGAAATTCTTCTTAATGTGGATAGATGGAATAACACATTAGTTGGCTACGTCCTAGGAGATAAACCTTTCTATAACCATCTCAAAGGATGTGTAGGTCGTCTTTGGAAACTTTCAGGCTCACTTGATATTTATTCTAGAGAGAATGGGTTCTTTTTCTTTAAATTTGGCTCTTATGAAGAATTAAATAAGGTCTTAAATGGTGGACCTTGGTTGTTTGATGGAAGGCTGATTATTCTGAAAAAATGGACTGGGAATATTGGTCTAGAAAGAGAGCTCCTTACTTCAGTCCCTGTTTGGATTAGATTTCCATCCCTGCACCTGAAACTTTGGTCTAAAAATATAATTGGACGTATTGCTAGTCTTGTTGGAATTCCTCTGTACATTGATCAAGCTACGACAACTGGAGAGAGATTAGCATATGCTAGATGTTTTGTGGAGATATCCTCTAAAATGAAGCTTCCAAATTCTGTAAGGTTGGACTTAGGAAATGGAGAATGGCTAGAAACCAATGTTGAGTATGAATGGGTTCCTCCTAAATATAATAAATGTTTTAATTTTGGACATGTTGATTATCAATGTTCAGTGGCTCTTGTTGAGAAATGGGTTCCAAAAGAGACTACAAATGAAGCTGATAGAAGAAATGAGGATGAAATTCATAACAATGTATTATCCAAGACAAATTTGATTGACACTCAGCAAAATGGAAAAGGAGTTCTTGATCATTCCAACTCAGGAAACTTAATAATATCGGATACAGGTTCTGATAACCCTAGAAAAGTTATTGATATTGATATTTCCCCTGAAGAAATTGAAGGTTTTTCTGTTGATAATAATACAGCTCATATAGTTCAGACTAATCTAAAATCTGATGTAGCTGCTAAATATGATGCTAATGCTGAGGATGTCTTAATTGAAGATAATGTTTCAGATATAAATGAGGATGTTAATGGAAAAGTGGAGTTACCATCTGTTGAGCATGTTAGTTCTGAAGAGTTATTTAATGATGAAGTCAGTAAAACTGGATATCAGTCTGGATCTGCAGTATTTGTTGAGGAAACAGATATGAATGTTGGGAAAAATACTAATAACAATACTACAGATACAGATATACTACAAGGTCAATCCAAAAACAAGACAGAGATGAACAAAACTGGCAAATTTGCTGAGGAGAATGAGAATGAGACAGGTATTGACTTTACTATTGCTGTTGATAATCCTGAATGGATTACAGGGAAAAATCAGTTGATGATGAAAAAGAAAAATAATCAGGAGAAGTTAAACAAAGATACTTCATTAGGCCCTAAGAGAGTTACAAGGGCATCATCAAATTCTACCTCATGACCATGTTGTTTTGGAATGTTAGAGGCATGAACAATTGGAGTAGGAGAAAGGATATTAAGAATCATATTAAATCTTTGAATCCTAGTATTGTTGGATTGCTTGAGACCAAGGTAAAATCAACAAAGTCTTACAGAGTTACTAAATGTATTCCTTCTCATTGGTCATACTGTAATAACTATTCAGTTTCTAGTAGGGGTCGAATTTGGGTAGCTTGGGATGCTGAGGTCTGGAATGGTTCAATCCTATCGGTAACCCTTCAACAGATAACTATAATGCTACAGAATAAGGCAGGCTTCAATCTTGTGTTGAGTATCATATATGGTGAAAATTCAGAAAGAACTAGATCAACTTTATGGACTGATATTACTGATATTTACTCTCAAATTAACAATATACCATGGCTTTTAGTGGGGGACTTCAATGTTTGTAGATATACATCAGAGAAAATTGGAGGAAGAAAGTTAACTGCCAAGAAACTTCAAGATTTTAATGATTGTATTCAGAAATGTGGTCTGTCTGATATCAAAAGTTCAGGTTCATCTTGGACTTGGCATAATAAGCAACAAGGAAGATACAGAATATATGGTAAGTTGGATAGGGCCCTGTGCAACTCATTTTTGATAGATATGTTCCCTCAAGTGTTTATAGAATATAAATGTACCTCTACTAGTGATCATACACCTGCTATTGTCCATCTTATGCCAAACACTCTGTCAGGGCCAAAGCCGTTCCGATTCTTTAACTACTGGACTCAATGTGAAGGTTATGAAGAGGTGATAAGTGGGGTCTGGCACACTTCTAAGGCAGGCTCTCCAATGTTTAAGTTGGTTTCAAAACTTAAAGACTTAAAATATTCTCTAAAAATTTGGTCCAAACAGCCAGGAATTTCAACAAAAAATAATATTCTTAAGTTGTCAAAGCAATTGGAGCACATCCAGAATGAGCTAAATAAAGACATGGAAAATGAGGATTTGCAGTCTACAGAATCAGCTTTAAGTTTTGAGCTTGATGGTTGGTTAAATAAGGAAGAGGAGGAGATGAGGCAAAAGAATAGACAATCTTGGCTACAACAAGGGGATAGAAACACCCAGTTTTTCTATAATGCTATCAAACAAAGGATATCAACAAACAGTATTCGCCATCTGATTGACAAGAATGGTACTCCTATTTCTTCTTTTGACAAAATTAAACAAATTGCTCCAAAATTTTTTGAAGGGATATTCAATCAAACCACATATTGGAATATTTTTCCTAAACTTACAGTTAAAAGAATCCTTACTGATGAAGCTAAACAATGGTTATGTAAGGATTTTAGTTTCAAAGAGATAAAGGATGCACTGTTCCAAATGGATCCAGATAAGGCACCAGGTCCTGATGGTTTTAATGCTTATTTTTATCAAAAGAATTGGAGTTTAATCAAGGATGAAGTCGTGCTAGCTGTGAAGTCCTTTTTCTCTTCAGGTAATCTTCTTAAACAGATCAATCATACTTTTCTCACACTAGTGCCGAAATCAAAAGCAGCTTCTTGCATAAGTGACTATAGACCTATATCTTGTTGCAATGTCATTTACAAGATTATATCTAAAATACTGAGTAACAGGCTTAAAGTGGTGGTTGGTGAATTGATATCAAATAATCAGCATGCTTTTCTTAAAGGGAGAAATATAGGAGAATGTTCTCTATTGGCTCATGAATTGCTAAGGGATTTCTCTAAAAACCATGGGAAAAGAGCTTGCATGAAAATTGATTTGCATAAAGCCTTTGATAGCATTAACAGAGAATTTGTATACTATATTATGCACTGTATGGGTTTTCCAATCAAATGGATAAATTGGATTAAGGAATGCATTTCAACAGCTTCTTTCTCAGTCCTATTAAATGGCTCCCCTAATGGATTTTTTAAGAGTAATAGGGGTATTAGACAGGGAGATCCTCTTTCTCCTTATATTTTTGTTTTGGTGATGGAATTCTGGTCTATAGGGATGGAGTTAGCAACAATCTCAGGAAAAATTCAAAATTTTAAGAAGAACAAGAATATGCAGGTCTCTCACATATTGTTTGCAGATGATATGCTGGTCTTCTGTAGAGCAAACAGGAAATCTTTTGAAGGTATAAATACTCTATTTGACTCTCTGGCTCTTCATACTGGTTTAAGTATCAATCGAGGCAAAAGCAGGATATTTTACAGCAGGGGTTGTATCAATACAAATGAACTTAGCTCTATAGTGGGAATATCTAGAGGAAAACTGCCTATGAGATACTTGGGATTACCACTATCAGTAAATTACCCTAAAGCTAAAGACTTTATCTCCCTAATTGATAAAGTTAGGTACAGGATTGAAGGATGGATGACTCACTCATTATCATTTGCTGGAAGGCTTGAGCTGATTAAAGCAGTCCTATATAGTACAATATCCTACTGGTACTCTGCTTATAATTTTCCTAAATCAGTTATTCAAAGTTTAGAAGGTATATTTGCAAACTTTCTGTGGAAAGGCAGGTTGCATGCTATTAACTGGAAAAGAGTTTGTAGACAAAAACAAGAAGGGGGTTTTGGCCTTAGAAATTTAAATGACCTATGTCAGGCTGCAGGCTTAAAGTTGATTTGGAGACTCCTAAGTGTAAATTCACTATGGACTAATTGGATGATTAGAAGATATGTCAAGGGAATTAATTTCTGGGATTCTACTTCTACCTTAATGGATTCTGGCACTTGGAAGCATATTTCAGGTCTCAAAACAAAAGCTTTGAATTGCATAAGAAAGACTATTGGTAATGGTGAGTCTACTTCACTCTGGTTTGATCCATGGCTTCCAGAAGGCAGAATTATTGAGTTAGTTCAACATTCTTCACCTCAACTCACTGGCACAGAAAATTGGACAGTCTCTAGCATCATTCAAAATTCTCAATGGAATATAACGTTGCCTTGTCTTATGCCTCTGATGAATGCAATTTCTGAAATCAAAATTTCTGGGGAAAAAGATCAATGGTTCTGGCTTCCTGATGTTAGTGGTACTTTCTCTTTTGCTTCAGCTTGGGATCAAGTTAGGACTCCACACGCAATGTTTGAGCTCTTCAATGTAGTCTGGTTCCCTTCTTCTGTTCCTAAGATGGCCTGTTGCTTGATAAAAGGGCTATATAATAGACTGGCTACTAGAGACAGGCTTTCAAAATTTGGGATTACGTCGCAAGAAGATTGTGTTCTTTGTACTGGTGAAAAAGAAACTAGAGACCATCTATTCTTTCAATGCACATATACAGGTTTTATTTGGAAACTTTGTAAATTAAAATTGCAGTTGAATGCAACCGATATTCAAGACCTGATAACTGAAGCGAAGCATATTCAACAGAAATTCAAGGTGAAGGATAGAACATATAAATTGGCTAGGCTGGTTCTGAGTGCAACCGTGTGGCACATTTGGCAAGAAAGAAATCGTCGAGTTTTTCACAATCAGAGGTTACATAAGATCTTGGTGTTTAGGAGGATTTATGAGGATATTAATGTTCTTCTTAGAACCTGTAACTGGAAGACTGGAAACGAGGACATTCTAGCAAATTGGAGTTTGCCTCAGCTACGATGAGTAGACTCTTTTAGTGTTTCTGAGTTTGTTTGGAGTAGGTCAGTACTAATCGTTCCTTATTGTGGTTTGGTTCACTGTTATCTTCTATTTTTCTCTAGTTGAGGGTGACGGCCAGGGTCCTCTCCCCTCTCTGGAGTTTATCTAGTTGTTTTAACAGTGTTACCTAACAAAATGATGTAAATATGTACATGAGTTTCTGTTTTAATGAAATTACTTAATCTTTCAAAAAAAAAAATATCCGTATGGAGTCTAAAGAAGGTGAGCTTCCATATGATCCTCCTTCTCCTAGTTTTATCCATTCTAAGAGGTTAGGCTTTACGCAATTACTGACACCATTGTAAGAACTTCAAGCTAAGGTATATCTAACATCGATAGTACCCTATTCAGGTGGCAATAGAGTTGAACAATTCAGAGTCCGTGCCTCCCCTAATCGTTTCTACGCTTCATGCTCTTTTAGAAAAATTAAAGGGAGCGGGCCCAAGTGCCAAGGCCACGAAACCGGCTGCAACCACCAGAGGTAAGTCCGATCTTCACTTGTCGTGAATTCTGCTTCCCTTCTTTTGCTTAAAATTTAAACTCTTCTGTAGATGTTATAATGGAGGGATCACCTGAGGAGGAAGTCTTTCACGATGCCGACATCGGGGGATTCGATGAACATGCATTCGAACCAACGATGAGCTCCTCCAAGCCTGATCATAGGTTGCTCGCTGATATATTATCGAAGAAAGCCCACTACGTAGCTATAGGACCAACCGTTGTGGTTGGTTTATGTACAGGTATAGATCTTATCCTGAGGTCACTGTTATTAGTTTGTTAGTTCTTACTTAACCACAGGAGAGTTTTGGTTGTAGGACCAGCCATTAGAGCTGATGTGGCCACAATCATCAGGGTTTCTGATCAACCGAAAGGCTTTAGTTTCTTAATGTTAGATGTAGCCATCCCTGCAGTTCAGTCGCCCGTTTCTCAGTCTGAGACCGCTATTCCTTCGGATTCGGTAGCTACAAAAACCGTGATCAGGATTGAGGTTAGTCCTGCTGCCCTAGCCATGAGACCAACTAAAGAAATTGGTATATCAATGACAGTTATATCTGCAACAATCCCAGAAATTCACAAGGTTGGGTTGGCGAGACCAAGCACGAGGCATCCAACTGAAGGATCCTCTGCCGGCGTTGGTAAGCTTTATCCTGTGACTTGCCTTGAGACTTTGAACATTGATCATGTTGCTTGAGGTATTGATTTCTTCTTCTTTTTCATGTAAAACTTTCACCGCGTCTACACGATTTTGTCAAGGCGTTGTTATCAGATAACAACCCGGATAGAGCCATCTTCTGCATGGAGCTCTGTAACTTTTCCTCTTTTGTGAGTGAGATGATCGACAAGCTCCTTTACTAGGGATTCTCCTTCAACCAATTCAGGCGATCTCTCGATCGCCAAGTGGCATTAATCAGAGACGAAGGATATCCAGACTTGGAGGATGCTATTGCTACTAATTTGGGCTGCTTGGAGCATGAGTTCCAAAAGCTAAAAGAGTTCTAGGCTACTGGTGTTTCCTCTTATGTGGCCGTTCAGATGGAGTCCCAGCTACAGGCCTGGCATGATACTCGAGCATCTGCCGGACTGGAGATTCAAACGCAAAAGGATCGCGTACATCAAGTGGAAACAGTCTTTGTCAATAGACTAACAACGCTTCATGACCTGCATTCATCTCTTGAGTTAAGTGCCACAGAGAAAGCACGGCTCGAGCAAGAGCTTAAGGCAGCGAAGGAGGCTCGTGCTATCTTGGAAATGGAGAGAGTTCGTGCATAACAGGCTCGAGTCTAAGTGCTCAAGAAGTTAGAGCTCTCCTAAGAGAAGTTAGCCAAGATGAAGGAAGAGGTCGCAAAGATATTAACCACCGCTAAAGACTCTATCGGGGCTGAGTTGAAGAATGAGCTCAAGCAGGCTTACGCGGAAGAACTCTCTAGACTAGAGTAGGAAGTCTGTAGCCATAAGTTCCATGTAGACTGAGAGCACTTTCTTGTATCTTCTTTTTGATGTAACTTCATTAATAAAATAAAGTTTTCTATTTAGTGCATTTTTGTTTATATTTTCTTATTCTGTTTGGAACAAATAATCATAATACTTATAAGATTTTTAGCAAACCCTCAGTCGTCAACGGATTTGATGTGCCTTTACCGATTACCATTTGAGTCAGACTAGCATGTGAATTGTCTAAGTCTGTTCCATACGTAACGCTGTGCTAAAAGAATAAACTCTCTTAGACTCAGTGCTATAATATTGAATACATAGACTTTGTCATTTTCACGGAAAAGAATAACCGACAATGCGTGTTAGGCGTAGGCTTATCTCTAATTAGGAATCAAAATAAAGTCTCCCATATATGTAATGCATGAATTTTAGTATCATTAATAACAACCTACTATGATATTAAATACATACGCTCTTGTTATTTTCACGGTGAAAGACTAACCGGCAACGCGTGTTAGGCGTAAGCTTATCTCTAATTAGGAATCGAAATAAAGTTCCCCATGCGTATAAAGCATGGATTTTAGTGTTGAAAAATAGTGTCTTTCTTGGGGCTAAGACGAACCTGGTGCTAAAGAAGAAGAATTTTATATTCAATCTCCGACTGTCTTCTCTTGTGGCAAAGACGAACTCAGTGTTTGAGAGGAAGAATTTTATATTCTATCTCCGACTATCTTCTCTTGGGGCAAAAACGAACCCGGTGCTGGAGAGGATTAATTTTATATTCTATCTTCGGTTGTCTTCTCTTGGGGCAAAGACGAACCCGGTACTGGAAAGGAAGAATTTTATATTCTATCTCTGGTTGTCTTCTCTTGGGGCAAAGACGAATCCGATACTAGAGAGGAAGAATTTTATATTCTATCTTCGACTATTTTCTTTTGGGGCAAAGACGAACTCGATGCTGAAAAAGAAGAATTTTATATTCTATCTCTGGCTTATCTTCTCTTGGGGTAAAGACGAACCCTATTCTAGAGAGAAAGAAATTTATTTTCTATCTCCAGCTTGTCTTCTCTTGGGGAAAAGACGAACCCTTTGCTGGAGAGGAAGAAATTTATTTTCTATCTTTGGTTTCAAAATAACTCAAAGTGAGATCTCCACTTCGAGAATCTGGAAAGGTGAAACTAAGAGTGTGATCTTCACTCTTAGAATCAAAAAGGGTTCGGTTCGGGTAACTCTAACCGTTGAAAGGGTTTTTGATTACCTAATTTGAAGATGGATTTCTCATTTATCGAGAAGGAATTCCAATTTTGGTCCTGACTGTAGGAAGGTTTGATCAAGTAGGAGTTTGAGGCGACCCTAACTATAGGAAGGTTTGATCGCTCGATTTGAAAGTGGACCCCTCGTTCATGGAAGGAATCGAGAGAGGATTTTGGTTTTGGTCCTAACTGTAGGAAGCTTTGACCAAGAAACAGTGGGAGTGGAGGTACAAATAACAGTGGGAATGTTGACTTGTACAAATCAGTTAGTGGGGATTTTCGGTGTTAAGTAGCAAGATCTTGACACGAAGGGGGAACGATAGTCGCCATGGATTAGCAAATTGAAATTTTGAGTGTCGTATCAGAACTTTAACAGTCGGAGTATTAAAGGCTTAGACACAATACGAGTTTGAAGGGTTTTAACCATGAAGAATTCTGGTGGACCTACTGTCAATTAATTTGATCAGTAAAGTGTTTTGTGATGGAGGATCGTGAATCATCAAACACTCCACAATTATACCGTGGGAGTTTCGTAAGGGAAGATTGATCCGATGAAGTCATTGAATCTCATCTCAATGAACGAGTCAAAAAGTCATAATGGAAGTTAGTGGAATTGATCGTAGTGATTGAAACTAACCAAGGATTGGATGAAGGAAAGAAGATATTTTGTTATCTTTCACTTCGCAAGAGAATCTCGATTGTCAGAGAGATGCTGGTGACCGAAAAGGGTTTTGGCAACTATTCCCAAGCGGGTTGAAGCAGATGGAATGTGCTTCATCCTTGAATGATATTGAGTCACAGTGAGAGTTTCGTGAGGGAAGATTGACCCGATGAGGTCATTGAATCTCATCTCGGCGAAAGAATGCTCGGAAAGTCATAACAGGAGGGTTTTAATCATCTTGAAAATGATTAAATAGCAATAGTGGGAGTTTCTTAATCATTAATCTTTTGTAATGATCAAGAATGAATTGCTCAGATAGTCAGCTTTTATCTGGAGTAATCAGCTAATTTCGGGTTATCCTTAAGAATACCATATATAGTATCATTCAGGAACTTCCCGTTAAATAGGTTACCCCGAGCATACTAGGGATAGTACTCTTTCAGGAACTTTTTATTTATTGGCATCATGAGTTTGTCACCGTCTTGGGTGATTAGGCGATATGCACTGTTTAAGTAGACTGTCTCTACTACGAACGGTCCTTCCTATTTGGGTTAAAATTTACCTTTCTTCTTAGAATTGAGTATTATTGGTCGCCGAACGTAATAACCAAGTCTCCTTCCTTAAAACTTCGTTGTCAGACTTTCTTATCAAAAGCCCTGGAGATTCTGGCTTGGTAAAACTCAATTTGTTGCTGAGCTTCCAAGTGTTTTTCATCTATGTCACGCCATGCTTTTTAAAATACCAGGGAATCGGAATGTGAACAAGCTCACAACGTGTTAGACTGAGGAGAAATAAGTACTAGACCAATTCTACTCAATCTAATACGCTAAGTGTCAAGCAATATAAAGCAAAGACACAGGTCCCCGATCACAGTAACAAGAATATAATAAACAATTCTGAACAAAATGATACATATCACAAATAAAATATCATCCTAGACATAATATCGTGCCCTAATACAAATCCATCCAATTGAATACTAGAGAAATATAAAAATACATCGATCAAACGGGAGTAGAAAGGTGCTACAAAGGTAAACAAGGACCATCGAACAACTAAAGGAAATAACTAAGCTTCGGCTTCTTCTGTTTGGTCTGCAAAGCACTCCTGCTAAAAATACTCTGACTCCTACTGAACCTGTCCATCTTCTAAATCTGACGTACATCCCAAGAGAAAAGGAGTACGTCAGTGTGCATGGCACACGGTAAGATCCCATAAGAAAGAATAGAAACGGTCGAACAACCAATGCAATAATAGTAATAATAATAATAGAAGCATGGTACTAGAATTCTAATAATCTAAATGCAATCCACTAGTAGAATATAATAATCAGAAGAATCCAATATTATCTGAGTAACAAGGACATACAACTAGATGGAATTAATATTTAAAATCTACAACACGAGGTGTAGCACGTCGAGCGAATAATCCAAATAAGGAAACCCTCGTGTATATACCATATGTCTCAAATTGTAGATAATTAAATATTAATCCCGATCTATGTATGAAAAGATATATAACTAGAAAATAAAGTATCATAATAGATATCAGCTTGTATATCTTGTGTACTCGCACAACAAGGTGTCTCAATCATCAAATATCTCAACAACAAGTCGGAACCTAGCCATCCTATAATAGATCACTGGTCCACATCTCACAAGAATCCATAATCATCCAAGTGACGAGGTCATGTAACTAGCCATCCTATAACAGATCACAGGTATATATCTCACATAGAGTCAACATTCATATTCTCAAATAACTGATTGTTTACAAATCCTCTATGTGCATCCAAATCCACGAAACGATTTGGTGAGAGGACTACACGCAATCCGATTTTAGCCTGGTCTGAACTCAAGCAAAACTGGGGTGACGAAACGATTTCACTGACCATGTGCGAAATGATTCACTAATCCAACAGGCTAACCCCAATGCGAAATGATTCACCGGAGCGAGCATGGAAGATACATCAACAGTCACATCCGATCACATGAACCAAGACTTTCTATCCCAACTGTTCTTGGTTTTCTAAGTCAACATACACATGTCTCTAGGTCTGGTACATGACACACAAGGCTACTAAGGTCATGAACTACTAACGGTTCTCAATCATAACAATAATAAATGTAACTAATCATGTGCACTAATGTCATAGCATATCAAAAACAATCAAAATTAAGAGTCATAAATTATGAACAACATCTATGTAATTCAGAAAATAACCTTTTTTCTAAAATAATTTCCTTTAAATTATTTTCTCATTTACTAATTTAACATAAACCCTTTTTCAAAATAACTCCTTTTAAATTATTTATTATTATAACAATTCAAAATAATCCCTTATTCCAAAATAAACTCTTTTAAATAATTCTAAAAATATTCTTTAAATATTCTTTTTAATATTCTCTCTTCTAAAATAAATTCTTCTCATTATAATAATTCCAAAAATAATCTTTAAATATAATAATCTATTAATTCAAAAAATATTTTTCTCTAAAAATAATTCTTATCCTTACAATATTAGTTATTCCTATCTATCATCAACCAATCCATGCGGATAATAACTAATTACAGTCTAATCTATGCAACTAATTTAATGATAGATATAAATATAAAATGACGAGTCAAGAGAAGCGGGATCTTGCCTACAAAGCCAAGGGGCCTGATGACGTGATGACGATGCCAGTTGAAGGGGCTAAGATATTTGGTGGGCTGTTGTCAGTGGGAGAGAGGGGAGGGTCGAAGTTTGGTGGGCGTGGAGCTAACAGGGGGTGGTCGGCGGCGGATCTCAAGGGGTTGGGCGGTGGACTGAGGGGCTATTTGGGTGGTGGTGACGTTCGAAGGTGGTGATAGAGCTCAGGTCGGAGCTCGGGGAGGAGCAAGGTCGGTGTGGTTGGCTGTCGGATGAGGGAAGGATGAGGGGAGATGACTGAAGAGGGGAACGGTGGTAGGTGTAGGGGCTAGTAGTGAGGCGAAGCGGCGGGCGAGGCTGCGCGGAGAGGGGCAAAGAAAAAGGTGGAGGCGGGTGGTGGTTGAGCAGTAGGCGCTAGAGGAGAAAGTTAAGGGTGGCACGAGAGGAGGTGGGGAAGGAAGGAGGCGGTGGTTTGAGAGGGGAGGAAAGAGATGTGAGAGAGAGAGAGAGAGAGAGAGAGAGAGAGAGAGAGAGAGAATGAGAAGAGAGATGGAGAGAGAGAGAGAGAGAGAGAGAGAGATATATGAGATCTAAGGGAGAGTGATAGATAGAGCAGGTGAAGAGAGAGAGAGAAAATAATAGAGGAGAGAGAGATGTGAGAGCGGTACACAAGGGAGGGGAGTGCGGGAATTAGGGAGGGATTCGGGGGAGAATTAAGGAGGTGATTAAGGAGAAAGTAAGGGGATAATTAGGGAGGAAATTAAGGAGAAAATTAGGAAAAAATCAATATAAAATAATTAAATTTATAACTAACAAAACTATTAAAATAAATATAAAACATGATTTTTAAATCATAGAAAATTCTAGAAAATATTAACACTCTTTTAAAACTAATAATTTAATATTTTAAAATACCAAGAAAATTATTAAAGCCAGTATCGAAAATTCATGGTCATTATAATCTAACATCTCAAGTTCTTCGAGACATTTCTGATGTTGTTCCTCCGTCGTCATCCCCGTTGCGAGAGCAATACGAAGGGATGGAATTTGGATTTCCAAGGAAATGATAGCCTCGCATCCATACTCTAGAGAGTACGGGGTTTCTCCGGTAGACGTACGGACTGTGGTGCGATAAGCCCATAGAGCTTCTCTAAGTTTGTCATCCAAGTCCCGTTTGTTGGTTCTTATTAGTTTTGACAAAATTTTTATGATGGTTTTGTTAAAGATCTTAACCAATTCGTTTGCAGTGGGATTGTATGTCGTTGATGAGACGTCTTGAATTCTAAATTTTTCACAGAATTCAATGAACGCGTTGCTAACAAACTAGAAGCCGTTGTCATGTATGATTCATCTTGGAATACCGTATCGGTAAATAATATGGTGTTTGATGAATTTTACAACGTTGCTTGTCTTTACTTCTTTGAGCGGAATCGCTTCGGCCCACTTAGAGAAGTAATTGGTGATCGTCGGGATAAAGTGGTTACCTTTTGCTGAAGGTGTAAAAATAGAACCAATAACGTCCATTCCCCATGGTTCGAATGGCCATGAAGTGGCCGAAGGGTGTAAGTGCTTCGGGAGTTGGTGCATATAATTCGCATGTATTTGACACGCGTAGCACCGTCGGGCATGCTCAACTGCGTCCTTAACCATGGTTGGCTAATAATATCTCATCCTTCTGAGACAATCATGAAGTTTAGGACCAGGCTGGTGTGCACCACAGGTTCCGTCATGCACTTCTTTAAGAGTCTTCTCTACCTCTTTGGTTGAAAAGCATCAGAGTAGAAAACAGTTGTAAGCGTCACGATACAGTGTCTGGGTCACCGTGTTATAATAGAATCTCGACGCTCTTTGTCAAACCGAGTTTCTTTCTTTTATGTCTTCCTATAAAACATCGTGCAAGACATAATCAATAATGGGGAAATGCCAGTCTCGAGGTTCGAGTTTGATTCTTACTGCGTGCACCTCTGTGATGTCCAGGGTGTAGCCTGGTTGATTATCAGTTTAGAATCACCAAAAGCTTCAAGGTACTCGACCCTAGCTCTTTGGCAAAACTGAACCCAATGAGTAGTTAACGAGTAGGCTTGAGGCATCACATATTTCTCCGGGGAAACTAGGACAACTCCGAGTCCTAAGGATATTTTGGAGCATCCGGGAGCACTCGCCACATTGGTTGCTCGGGAAGCGCCATCGAAGTACAACTGCCACACCTGCTGATGAGAGGAAGTATTGACTTCGTGGGTTTCATCTGGAAAATCTTCATATGGTTCGATTATATCCTTTGTAGGGTTCATGGCCAGAAGATCGCAATTCGCTTGTCCTTTGACCGACTTCCATTGTTTGAAGTGTAGGGCGTAGTTAGACAAAAGTAGGGCACATCTTACTAACCACCAATTCATAGAAGCCGGTTGCATCATGAATACCCAGACTGGGTTAACATTGGAAATAACGTAGATTGTCTATCCAACCAGATAGTGTCGCATTTTCTGAATTACAAACACCAGGGCGAGGCACTCCTTCTCAATCATTGGATATCGAGATTTGGGACCTACCAAAGTCTGGATCAGATAGTACACTGCCTGTTTGTAACTGTTTTCATCATCTTGTGCAAGCAGAGCACTTAACGAGTGGTTCGTCATTTTAACATAAATCAAGAATAATTTACCCGATTTTGGTGTGACGAGAACAGGCGGATTTGAGAGATACGCCTTTATATCTTCGAATGCCTTGTGACAAGCATCATCCCAAATAAATAACATGCCCTTCTTTATGAACTTGGAGAATGGTTGGCATTTCCCTGAGAGGTTGGAGATAAACCTTTAGATGTAAGCCACTCGTCCTTGCAATCCTCTGAGTTCTTTGAGGTTCCTCGGGGGTTACAATCCGTGTATCACCTTCACTTTATTAGGATCAATATGGATACCATTTGTGGTGACGACAAATCCAAGGAACTTGCCACTGGACATTCCTAAAAAGGACTTGGTAAGGTTTATCTTTAGTTGGTGACTCCGCATGAGATCGAACATTTTCCTTAAGTCTTTTATGTAGTCATCTTTGCTGTGGCTTTTCACGACCAAGACATCAACATAGCACTCAATAGTTTTCTGGAGGTGTTCCCAGAAAATCTTTGTCATGGCCCGTTGATATGTAGCGCCCGCATTCTTCAAGCCGAAGGGCATAACTATGTAGTAGAAGATGTCGAGCGGTGTTCTAAATGCGGTATGCTTTTTATCGTCCGGGTACATTTTGATTTGATTGTAATCCAAAAATCCATCCATGAAGGTAATTCTCTTGAATCCGCACATGTTGTCGATGATGAAATCCGTGATCAGAAGAGGAAAATCATCCTTTGAGCAAGCAGTGTTTAGGTCTCTGAAGTCGATACATATCCTGATTTTTTTGTTCTTTTTAAGGATCAGGATAATGTTTGCTAGCCAGTCGAGATGTTGTTCCTTCCTGATGAAGCCTGAATCGATTAGCTTTTTGACTTCAGCCTCAATCACCTCCATAACTTACGGACGAAACCGTCTTTGTTATTACTTGATAGGTTTAGCATCTGATTTGATGTTGAGGTGGTGTATCGCCACGTATGGGTCAAGTTGAAAGCACCGTAGAGGGATGGGGGAATATGGTGTATGTTAATCTAATCCGATTTAATCACAATTTAAAACTTACTAATGCAATATCCTAGCAATGAGATACACAATGAGATTGTTGGGTCCTTTTGTTTTGATGATGATTTACAAACAATTTACATCTAATGTTGTTTGTCTAGTGTTTGTGGTTTGTATTTATTCTAAGCAAATAATATGTTAGAGGATGGATGGAATCGAGCATTCACGATCATATCCAATGGAGGTTGGCAGAATAGTGGTTGAAGCATTGTAATTCAAGTTAAAGATCCAAGTTCAAGCTTCATCCGCAAGTGTACCAAGATAGAGCTTCGTTGAAGATCACAAGCTTGGGTAATTTAGTTTAGGTTTATACTTGTGTGTAGATACTTTAAGCTCATATTAATCACACACGTGTTTGTTGATTTTATCAAAATATAGGTGTTTTTGATAAAATATTATTTTATTAGTTTATAGACTTTAATATCAGTATATATCAATTCATTAAGTCTATAAATCATTTTACAAAAGTTTCAATATTGTATTTATGTCAAATGACAAAAACATGTATGTTTAGTTTTCATGTTTTTGGACATATTTGAAAAATGATGAGTTTTCACTATTGAGAAGTGCAATTCTGAAAATTCTTTTTGTAACATGTTCATTTATATGTTTACAATGATTTCCCAAAGTTTTATATTTTTTGGAATTTATTTGCTATTTTTAAAGGCACTTCAAAAATTAGTTTTACTATTCAAACCAGGCTGATACAATGTTATCAGTGGACTGATGAATATGTTTAGTCGACTAACGAAAACGCCTGAAATAACAAAAATTTTCTGTTTTGGTCGACTGACCAGTTGACTGATGAGATCATTAGTCGACTGATAAGGTCCGTCAGTCGACTGATGAGCTGAAAAAGACCTCTAACGGTCAGCTCATCAGTCGACTGATGAAAGCCGTCAGTCGACTGATATTGTAACAACTAGTTTTTTTAGCCTTTTACAGTTTTTATTTTTTGGTCTTTTTGTCTTGTTTTCTCTTGGCTTTGGGGTTCCTATAAATACCCCCATATATTCTCAGTTCTATACACATAAGAGAAAAGTTTTATAAGGGTTTTAAAAGTTTGTTTAGTTTGTTTAAAGGTGCTTAGGCCTTGTTTAAGTGTTTTGTTTGTTAAGACAATTTCACAAGAGCAAGTGGAGATCATCTATTGGTGTTTGAGCATTCACTCTTCTCCCTCTCTCTTGTTATCTATAGAGAAGTTTTCTAAACTCAATTTCTAGCTTTGTATTTACATTGTTTGTTTATTATCATCTCCATAAGCTAGATTTTCATAATTGAGTTTAGTTTGATTTTGTTTTATTAAATCTCATTGTTACACACACCCACATTGAGCTTCATACATAGTATATTTAGGGTTGTGAGAGTTGTAACAATTGAGTGTGAGCCTATATTGAGTTCTCATCTATTATAGAGAACAAACTTATTGTATTGTGAACCTAATTATGTTGAACTCTTTATAATACACTTGTACACCGAGAGGAGTGTGTGGTGAGAGACGAGGTCGTCCCAAGAGGAGTGGGGTAGGTGGTAATGCCTGGAGGTAGGTTGTAATTCCTAACACTTGAGGGAGACACGGGCTAGAGACCAACACTTGAGGTGGTAGTGAGTGTGATTGTAAGAGTGTGAATTATAAAGTTTTCGGTGAACTAAAAAACCGAGTGTGAGGTGTAAACATTATTCGGGTGAGCGTAGAAAACCCGGTTGTGATAGTGGAGATCTCCTCAAGGTGAGGAGCAGAGATGTAGGTCGTAGAGACCAAACTCCGTGATCATATCGTTTGTTTGCGTTTGTTATTGGTATTCCTTTATATTCGTGCTTATAGTTTATATCGCATTTGTCAATTGCGTGTTGTTTATATTGCCCTATCACTTTAGTAGTTTGTTTACCCTTGTGTTACTTGTATATCCTTGCACATATATTTGTAATATATCATTCTTGCTAGGATATATTGTTAATTAGTTTTAATTTGGCATAAATCAGATTAGATTAGCATAAACCCTATTCACCCCCTCTAAGGTTCCTTCCTAGTGACAATAGGGTACTTTTAGAGATATATGCAAAGATATACAAATAAGAGTAAACAATATAGTGGGCGAAATAAACAAGGAGACAAGGCGATATAAGATGAACACAAAAATAAGTGTGCTAATAACAAACACAAACACACAATATGATCATGGAGTTCGGTCAACCTTGACCTACGTCCCCGCTCCTCACCTCGAGGAGATCTCCACTATATCAACACATCCAGTTTGGAAGCCAGAACTTCTTCACACAATCTCGATTTTCTAAATCACCGAAAACTCTACAACTCTCACAATGTAATCACACTCTACATCCTCTAAGTGTTGGTCTCTAGCCCGTGTCCTCTTCCTCAAGTGCTCGGATTTATAACCTCTCTCTAGGCTTTACTACTGACACCACTCCTCTTGGCATCGACCCCGTCTCTCACAACACACTCCTTTTAGTTTACAAGTCTATTACAAAGTGATCTCACAAATAAAGCTCAACAAAAATGGTTTGTTCTCTAATACAAGCTGAGAACTAAGTTAGGCTCACTCAATCACACCAATAACCCAATTTACACTATGTATGAAAATACTAAGCTTAATGGTTGTGTGTGTTCAAAGAGTATAAATCAATTTGACATAGTATAAATGTTTGAACACAAATATTTCGGATTTTAAAAACTGCTAAAACACCTGATTTTGTAAAATCAATTTGACATAGTAAATCAACTCCAAAAATAATAAAATTTTGGAAAATGGTTATAAACCTGTAATAGAACACGTTAGAAAAATAATTTCTTAATTTTCATTTCTTATTTGTGAGAACTCATCTATTTTTTAAAAACATGCACGAACACATGCACGAACATGAACTTATTAAAACTTAATTTTGTAAATTCAATTAAACATAACAAATTAACTCAAAAATTAATAAAACTTTGGGAAACATTTAAAGGCAAAATGGCCAGATTGGTATATTTTGTTGACTCCGGTATCACATAGGCCTTAAGTTTGGTCGGAGTTACTATTCTCGCCAGTGCTGATGGGATTTCTTGCATAAAACCCCCTCATTAAAACTCCATCATGCTCCTAACCCCCTCCTCCTCCTCCCCCTCTCCCTCCTCATCCTCATCTCTTTAACCTCCCCCTCTCCCTCCTCCTCATCATCCTCTTCCTCCTCATCCTAATTTTGCCGATGGTCGTTATCTCAACAGTGAACCCTCGGTCTTCGACACCACCTCTGCGACCGACGAGACATTTTATTACAACGTCAGTCCCGCTCGGCATGCTTCAGTGGTACACAATCCCCGCATCGCCCTTTTCGATCACGTTGTCATCCGTTACGCTTTCGATCACATCGGAGACGGTGAAGTTTTAATGTTGGAATGCGGTGAGCTTCCATGTGTTGGAGTTTAACTTTGATCGCCACGAGCGGTGCAACTTCATGGCGAGGAGAGCGAGGATTGAGAAGAGGATCGGTATTAAGATTGCTAGGGTTAGGTTCTTGTGTGCGAAGTTATTTCTTGAGTTTTTGGGAGCGTGAGAGGAGATGCAAGGGGATGAATGGTGTAATTGAGCTCCGCAGAGGGCGGGGTTGCCTTCGAACGAGCTCGCGTTGAAGACGAGGAACTGGCCTTGGATCGGGATTGTGCCTAAATAATTGTTATAGGAGAGATCGATTGTTGTTAGACTCTGATTCTTTGTATCTCCGATGGGATTTCACCTCTGAATTAGTTCCTTGACAGGTTCAGCGTGCCGAGAATATGAAGAGGATGAGGAGGAGGAGGAGGAAGAGGATGAGGAGGAGGAGGGAGAGGGGGAGGTTGAAGAGGAAGAGGAGGAGGAGGAAGAGGATGATGAGGAGGAGGGAGAGGGGGGGTTAGGAGCAGGATAGGTTTTTGATGAGAGGTTTTATGCAAAAAATCCCATCAGCACTGGCCGGAACAGTAACTCCGGCCAAATTTAAGGCTTTTATGACACCGGAGTCGACAAAATATACCAATCTGACAAAACTAAAAGAAAATATACCAACATGTCACCAAGCCTCTATAAAATATACCAATCTGGTCATTTTGCCCATTTATAAACATAAAAACAAACTTGTTAAAGAAGGAATTTTTGAAATATCAGTTTGTATTTGCAAAAACTTACTGTTTTGCAAAACTTGTAAATATAAACTTCTTGATTTTGACTTTTGAGTTAAATAATATTTTAAAACTCTATAAAATGATTTTATAGACTTAATAAAAGATGTATATAATGATCTTTAAGTCTAAAAACCAATAACTCAATATTTTTTTCAAAATCACTCAAAAACAAGAATTGTGTGTATGTGTGATATTGAGCTCAAAGTATTAACACATAAGTATAAACACCTAAACTAAAATATACCCAAGATGTCTAGATCTTCAATAAGCTCTTCTTAGTAAACTTTATGGATGAAGCTTAATTTTGAATATAACTTGATTTGCAAATGACTTCACATTGATATTCTGCCAACCTCCATTTGATGGGATAGTTTAGGCTCAATCCATCCAACCTCCGACATTGTTGTTTGTCTAGAATACCTAATAAGAAAACACAAACACTAAACAAGTTATATTAGAAATTGTTTGTAAAACATCACTAAAACAAAAATGCCAACACAAGTCCTGGCATATCTTTGTAATTCCAGGCAAAGTCATCGATGTATTCCTTGATGAGGGCAATCAAATCCTCCTTCTCTTCTGGTGAGAGGCTGTCGCTGACGAATATGGGCTTCGGATTTGCTTCGTCACCCATGTTTACTTAGACTACTTTATCTTCGGTGGGAGGTTCTCTTTGTTCGAATTGATCGCCATATTGGATATTCAGGTGATGGATCTAGGGATCTTCCCAAGTTGGCAATTAATCGTCTTCTTCCATTGTGTTGGGATCGACCGTGGCCATATTCGACATTAGGCCTTTGAACATCTCTCCAAGACTAGTGGTGGAGTCCCAACCTAAAGAGTCAGATGAGTATCCATCCTTACCTGGGTTGGCTAATCGGTCAATGACTTGCCAGGAACATTCATCATCTGATGAAGAGACATAGCCTAGACCCCTTCTATAACCATAGTAATTGTCCGACTTTCCTTTTTAGTACATAGGTCGGGTGAGGTGGAACTCGAGGACCTCAACCAAAGCAAAGGCCTTCTTCGAGCGCGAAGTTGTATCCCCACTTTTTCAAGAAGTTGCGTGCTTGTAGGCTATATCTGAACAAATGAAGGTTGGGTTCCTCATCATCACTATCTTTCTTTGAGAAGGGATCTGATGGTGGAGATATTTCCCCTTTACTGAAGATTACCTCCTTTTCACCCCATGCTTTGGTAGGAAGGATGAGAGTTGTTCCAAATGAGTCTTGGACACGCTTCTTTGTCATGTAATATGATCGAAGTGGAATATGCATGTCAGAGTTATTGTATAACCTCTTCATCACTTCATCAAGACAAGCTGGGTGCTCTAAATTGTAATTTATTGCATCATCGGTAAGCTGCTAATTACAACTTCTATCTGATGATTCACCACCATCAAGATTGATTACAAATGGTACGATATTGTTTAGTACAAAACCTCTGTCCCAATCAAGCCTGACCTTGGTATCATCTTCTTCTTCGCTTTTCGTGCCTTGGGTCGATGGTTCAGTATCAGATTCATCACCATAGAGAAGGGAAACAGTAAAATAGTTTTCCAATCCCTTAAACAGTTGCTTATCCATGACCACCGTCTTGACCTCATTATTCGTGTCCACATATTTTAGACACCAATGGAGGGTGGAGGGAACTATAATGTTAACATGGATCCAAGGTCGACCCAATAGTAAATTATAGGAAGTCTCTGCATCGATCACATAGCAAGTGACTTCAGACCTTAAATCTCCAAGTTGACACTTCACTCGGATTTTACCCAATGGTCTGGACTCACTGGTATTAAATTCGTAGATAACAGTGCTTGTGGAAGCCAGTTTGCTAGCGGGGCGAGATTATACATCAATCGGAGTGGCATGATGCTGACCGCAAAACCGGATCGACTTGGATCCAGTTGACAATGCTGGAGCCGATGTATCTGCTAAAATACAAAGGCCTATCATGCTTTGAGTTCCTTATTTGCACATCATCTTTAGTGAAAGTGATGCAATGGAACTGTTTGGCTGCGAGGTTGCATCGTTGGATTGATGGCTCTGGCACTTCGGGGGCGGGCTTAATCCGAGTGAGAAACACTTCAGAATTGACCAAAGCTTCTTGCAAATCCTCCCTGGTATATTTGGAAAAACATAATAACTCGTATAGAGTTATCCTTACTGGGATGTTAGCTAGTTGAGTCATAACATCAAAGCGGTACGGTGCGTTCGAACTTCACGGTTTATCTCTTCCAATCGGACGATTGAAACGAGACTGCTTTAGGTTTTTTGAACCTCTTGATGTTGGGGTTCCTTCTCCTCTTAGACTTAGCCTCCTTCTGTTATTATAGCTTGTTAGCTGGTTTAGGAGGGATTATGACCACCCCCGGTCCAGCTAATTGATCGGAAGCCTCCGGGTAATTAAATCGGTAGTCGTTCCTACTTTTGGTGGTGAAGACCTCGTGCTCATCCTTGAAAAGCAACAAAGCTGGGATTTCTTCATTATTCTCCTCTGGAATTGCTGAGGTGGGGCAACAAGACTTGCTTTTGTTCTTAAATTTCTTCTTGGAAGAGGATCTCACCCACTATTCATCTTCGAACAGATCTGGATGGATCCAAAGAACTTCACCATTAGGGGTCATATGCAACATAAGCCTCTTCTGGCGTTGTCTATGAGGATCATCATTCACCATATTCATCTCCACCTTTGATACGGGCTCTATTTGAAACCATGATATAGGGACAAATCTGAAGCTTATAGATACGGCATTAGCACCCACCTTCTTTTCCTTAGGCTACTTGGTAGTTATGATGCCGACATCAATCAAGGTTTGAGAATTTTGTCCTTAAGGATGTAGCACATCTTGGTGGGATGATGGACCTGCCTATGGAATGCATAGTGTTTTGGGTCCATAGTTCACTTGGCTCCCTCTTGATCATTGATTGGAGGCAACTTAATTTTGTTGTTCTCCAGGAGGTATTTGAAAATAGCAGGAACCTCGTCTTCCTTGAAGGAATACTCCTTTGGGAATTTTGGCTCCCAAGTTTTTCGCTACCTTTGAGGTCGCTGCTGCCATTAAGGCGATGATTGCTATGATGCTTACTATTGCAGCTGTTATTAGAATGTCTAATTTGCGTCTATTGTAGTCGCTACCGCCTTCCCTCTACCATAAGGCATGAAATTTTGTTTCGGAGCTCCCGTGGCCGGTTGGCCTCTCTCAGCTTTCTTCCTTTTGAGGAATCGCTTGGCTTGTTCGTCACGTACCTTCAACTCTTTCTATGTTTTGGATGGTGCCACTTCCATGGCTTCTAGCACATCTAAGGAGAGATAATATTATGACAAGTCTGGAGGATGAATTCTTCCGTGACCGAATCTCGACAATTCATTACCTTATTCCGGAAGTGTTTGACGAAGTTAACGATCGACTCTCCATCTTTCTGTTTCTCATCAAGAGCGTTCCAATCAACACTTCAATCATCGAAGAAGTTAGTGAGAAATAGGCTTTCCATGCCATCCAAACTGTTGACACTCCCTAGCTTGAGACGACGACACCAATCGTAGGTGGCCCCACGAAGGGTCTTAACGAATGACCGGACTATCAGAGGTTCATTGCCAGAAATCACACCCAGGTAGGACTTAAAATAGATTAGGTGATGAGTGTAGCGTGTAAATTTGATTTCCCAAAAATAAGAAACTTCATTTGTATTGATAAGAAGGCTTATTACAAACTAATAATCAAATGTTTATAACAGAAGCAGAGGGAGTGCCCTCTTTGTTTAATGTGGGGACTTTTGGTGGCTACAGGATGCTTCGCTCGTTGCTCGTGTCGAGTATGCTTCCCTTGGACGATTCGACCGAGGTTGCTGAGGAGCTTCAGTACGTAGTAGAAGCTCGAGTCGATAGAGTTCGGATCTCCTAGTCCGTCGGCGATCAGGGCTCGGAACTAGGAAATAGTGCTGCAATGCAAGGATTATGCAAAGAGCTCGGTCTCGATTGCTTTTTTTTTAAGTTTTTCTCCACCTCCTCCGTTTTGCTGGAAGAGGCTTTTTTAAATGGAAGAGAGACAGCTTGACTGCTCCTTGAATTATGGGATATGACCATACATTGTTTGGAGATATCCTGCTGTTCACTCGTACCACCAGCGGTCATTCGAAGAGCTATACTTTTGCATCACGTCACGTAGGAGTAGGAAGGCCCCCTCCTCGTATGCGTGACAACGGCTATCGGATACTCGAGTGAATCTGACCAACCGCCGAGCGCTGACGGCTCTTGCCCTCTGCTTGGACAACTGAGGTGAGTCGTATTTATGAGGGTGCAGGCTGCTTTGACACCTGTCCGCTCACTTTGTACTGGGGGCGGTTATTCGGCGGGCCTGGAGTGCCGTGTCTTCTCTCTTCAGGTCGAGAGAGGTGGGAAAGCATGTTCCTGGCACTCGAGTGGGTTTAGACAGCTCGCCGAATACTGGCGAACTCGTCTCTTGACTCAAACAGCCGAGGTGAGCTGCATTTATGAATGTTCAGGTCGACTCGACACCTGCCCAATCATTCGTACTGTGAGCGGCCGCTTGACGGTCTTGAAGTACTGTGCCCTCTCCCTTCGGGTCGAGAGAGGTGGGAAAGCCCATCTCAGCACGTGGGGTAGCAGATACCTGGCCATATTGGCGGCCTTGAGGTTTGCTGGCGGATTTGAATGCAGACTCGCTCGGGCGAGTTGTGGTAAAAGGTGAATTCGCGTGGCTTTGGGTGACTTCCCCTTACAGTCGGATTTCTTGCAAGTCCACGGAGGTATTTTTTACCGTCTACAAGACCCCCTTTAAAGTTTTCAGACCTAAACCGGCTTGCGTGTGGTCTGGAATACTTTGAATAAAGAAGTTCTTGGTGAAACAAGTACATTCGGTTTCTTTTAGGATTTTTAGCAAATCCTCAGCTATCAACGGGTTTGATATGCCTTTACCGATTACCGTTTGAATCGGGCTAGCCATACTATTCCCCTCAGTATGATGAGTTGTCGAGTAGTTTCTCTTAGACTTGACGCTAAGATTTCTACTCTCAACCTCAGCCATTCGAGGCGTGGGTTCAAGCGAGGTCATCTCGTTGGCGGTTCACGGCTCGGGATGAGTCATGTCATTTGTTGTTTGTCTCCAAGGGCGAATGAGCCACTCAGGCGAAGTTAGGTTTTGGGGGTGAGATTCTGTTCGATTTGCGGACTTGGGTCGAATTTTCACGGGCGAGATTTTTCCTTTCGGGTGAAATTCGGTTCGGTGTGGGTGAGCCACGCATCCGTTGGCAGGGGTTCGTGCTTTTCCAGCTAAGGCGGTACGGTTCCGCCCTGTCGCTTTCATGGTGACTCGACAACTTGACGTCAGCTTCATGTGCCTCGTTCGAATCGTGGCCGTGGTTTTCAAACACAACCGTCAGATACAACCGTCGATTTCGGCTCGGGTTCTGGGTTTTTTGCCCGACCTATTTCCCACCTCGACGTGGCACTTCGAAATGTTGGGGGCAATCTGGACCGTTGATTTCGATCGCGGTCACGTCTCTCGTCTGCCAATACTTTGCTTTTTGAGGGCGATCGTGGCCACGTTGGCAACTCCGCTTTTAAATAGGCTGTTCCCTTCCTTTGAGAGTTACCGTGCTCCAGAATCTTGAAAATTTTCTGAGGAGAGGATTCCCACTTCACCTTTCAATGGCGCCGAAATCTAAGAAGTGTGTTGCGAGGGAAAAAGGCCCCGGACGCTATTCCGACCGTCTCTCCACTGGTGCGCCTGCCAGTGTACCGGAGCCGCGCTTAGGTAAGTTAATGGATTCGTTTGACGACCCCGTGTAGGTTATAGGTGTCGGATTGGGAGGATGATTGTCGTTTATCCTCCTAGACTTCCATCATCCTTTGGTAGCTTCCCCGATTTGGGGCAAAGTTGGCCCTTTTTAGGCTGATTTTACATTTGTCTTTAGAGGACGACTTCTGTCGCCGCGGGCGAACTCTACCTTTCCTGGATGGGGGCGAACTTGCTTTTTGATGGGCGAGTTTGGCTCTTTTCTCCAGTAGAGAGGAGTATCGTTTGCACGGACAGACCTCGTTTGGACTAACAGGCGGATCCGCTCGCCCTTGCTTGATAGGTAAATTTGCCCTTATAGCGGATTTCGTCTTGATTCTTTGATTCTTTCTTGCAGCGACTTTTTCTGATGAGGCTCTTCCGAGGGGTGTGGCCATTGGCCTCGCCGGAGGCACGGGCTACACGGCACCTCCTCGATTTCCCTCTTTGGATCCGATGCCCTCATTCACCGCTGATAAGCCCTACAGTCTGATGAAGAGGGTTACGGACGGTCATCATTTGACATTACGTGAGTTGACGACCGATGCGATACTTACAGACGACGCTAGGACGGAGTTGTCGAAGCCTCAGTTTTTGTTCGGCGATGCTATGACTGATCCTTCTGTTCTGCTGCTCAAGGAGAGCAAGTGGTTCCGCACAGTGGAAGGGACTCACTATTACCTCCCTAGCATGCCGAGGGGGTTCTCGATCGTCGAGCTATGATCTCTCGCGGTCCCCCGAGTGATGAACTAGGATTTGACCCCAACTCAAGACGGGGTCACCTGTGGCGTCTTTACAGGCTCCTCGGCTGGGTATGGAGTAGAGAGTTCTTGCAAGCGCGTGATGGGTCTGCGCCCTGGCCTATCGTCCACTGAGCCGCCGGCAGGAGAGACGATGGCGGTCGCAGAGACTTTTCGTCATCGCTTCTTCCGAGCTGGCGGGAGATTTCCCCCAAAAGACTTCAGAGCCCCGGGGTGGGTATATTCTGCGCCCGGCAGTGACACTTGGTGGTCCAAGATCATCGACTACGTCCTGGCTGAGAATTCTAACCTCAAGAATTCGGAGCTGTATGTGGCCATTCAAGCCACTCGACATGGTTTGAGGATTAATGCTTCTCAGTTCCACAGCATCTTGGAACTATACTATGTGGAAAGTGGCACATTCTTCACCCCCAACGGTGAACTTGGCATAACCCACCACGAGATGTACGACGTGTCAGGGCTGCCTCTGGGAGACTTTCCTTACGAGGAGTACGTCCTAGGCTAAGATGAGATCGACCAGCTTTCAGACCGTTCCCCCTTGGTGGTGGAAACTCTGTGGGAGTTGCTCTGCCATTACCACATCTGCCTCAGTACCATAGGGGCCGCAGATCATAAAGGGAAGAAGAAGAGGGCTCCGGGGATCAGCCACAAGAATTAGGCTGACTATCTGTTCCCGGAGAATGATGTCAAAGGGAAGCCTGCTCTTCCGCTAGGCGAGTGTGACCAGGCTGAAGTGGAAAGGAGGATGGCTGAAGGGGAAGCCGCAGTAGCTCTTGAGCGTGACGAGGGCGGATTCAAATCCGGAACGGTCTTCTACTCGTTTCACCACCAGGCCAAGTCTCCTATATCTGGGAAGGCCTTTTTTGCGAGGTATCTCATGCTGTGGCTAAAGAGGTGCGTAATCCCCATTCACTCTTGTGAGGCTCTTCCTGTGGAGGTTGTGTATCCGGCGGTTTGCTTAGCCCACGGGAAGTCTTATTCCTTGGTATCGGCGACGATAGCGTGTATCCACTGGGGGCTTCGCATCCTGTCGGCCCAATTCTGTCGCGTATCGACTATCAATGAGGGGAAAGGAGAGGTTATCAGGACCCCCAACCCTAGGGTGGGGCTGCCGTATACTTATTTGATGGCATGGTTCGTCTGCCATTGCGAATGTTTGATGAGCGCCCCTGCGACTCTTCAGGGAGACAGGTTTGTTCCGTTCGTTGAGCGCTTGGAGATGTGCTCTTGGAAGTGTAAGGACATTCCTGACGTGCGGAAGACGCTTTCCCATTTTGTCCACTACAACTTCCGCCGTTTCTTTCATTATTTTAGTGGAGGAGGATACGGCGAGTCTCTTAGAGATGTGCCGACAGCGGATTATCACACAGTTCTCTCGCGCGGCGCTTTTCGCTGGTTAGTGAACATTCGGCCGGGGTATCATATCCTATGAACGGGCTCTGTGTGCTATCTCGAGCCGTATATCCCTTGCAGGTTCGCCCGCCAGTTTGGGTACGACCAATTGTACGTGGGCAATGCCAATCCCCATCTGTATTTCGAAGGAGGGCTGGTGGATGGAGCTCGGGGATGGTTCTGGACTCACGCTGGTGGTACCCATGCCCGCTTTGAGCTACCCGCGAAGGATCATGATTTGCATCATACCCTCCTGTACTGCCGGTGGTATCGGGGTGCCAGCGCTAATCCCGAAGGCTTTTGGTTCTAGGGTTCGTGTTTGGCGGAGCAGGGGCGTCCTCCCAGAAGGCCTCTCCATACTTCGAGACGGAGGGGCCGTCAGACCGTTAAGGAGTGGTTGTCCGAGGACCCGGCTGAAGACACTGAAGGCGGCGACATGGGTCCAGACGAATCTGAGGTGCCCGGGGCCCGAGCTCCCTCTCCCGGTCTTCCGTTAGACCCCCAAAGTGAGCGGGGAGAATCAGACGAGTTAATCCGGGCGAGCGAGCGACTGGAGCGAGCTCGGAGCACAATAGCGGGGCGGATGGGAATGCCCCTTCTATCTCTGAGTAGTTCGCTGCTCTCCAAGCGGCAGCGGGAAATGGCGGCGGAAAGTTCCAAAACGGAAGCGGCCAAGAAGGCCCGTTGCGAGGAAACTGTGGAGGCCATTCGAGCGGCGGATGGTCAGGACGATACTGCCTCTGGGGCGGGAGCTGTTCAGCCTACCCCTTCTGCCATATCGAGGGCGGCTCTGGTGACTTCTAAGGACACCCCTTCGTCATCTGGTGTGGGGCCACAGGCGGGGGTCTCAACGACTCCTACGCCTGCACTCGGGGGTAATAATAATTTTTTTGTACTCTCGGGTATAAAGCCGAATCTGCATCTTCTGACATCTGTGTCTAATTTGAGCAGGTGCAGCCGAGAGAGTGATCCCTATCCCTTCGGACAAAGAGGAGGAGGCCGGAGACGGAAAAGGGCCCGGTGATTCAGGTAAGCATGGGTTTTAGTGTTGTTGATCCTTCTGAGCCGAAGGGGCATTTGTCAATCTTCTTTTTGCATCCGCAGTCGGCCCTTCTTATGAAGCTACTGGCAAGGAGGATCCTCCTTCTTGGGAGGGTCATTCTGTCGGAGAAATGGGTGAATCAGAGGCGGATGACGACGTCTCGATTCATGAGGCGCTATCTAGCGAGGAAGAGGCACTGGCTCCTGAAGACACGTCTGGCCAACAAAAGGAAACCTCCATTCTCGCGGAAGCACCGATTGGGGGTGAACTCTCGACGCGAGGGTCTCCAATTCGGAGGGGGACTTCCACTCGGTTGGTGGTCGCTTCCTCGTCTGTGGCGGCTAGCGATGCCGCGGCTGCTGCCCTGATGGCGTCGGCGGCCATACCAGCTTTGGCATCGCCAATCGCTGTTTCTACGATCATGACCACCAGCACTTTAATCGTAACTTCGTCTTTGGCAGAGGAGGCTGCCCTTTCTCCCTTGGAACGTTTGCGGAAGAGGAGCACGGCACGAGCCCTGGTCAACTTTCAAGACACTTTGGCCGACTGTGTTAGACTCATCCTGGAGGATAGTTGTCCTTTCGAGGAGCTCAAGGAGGACCTCGATCACCACATGTTCTTCTTAATCAACAGGCTTGGCGCCACTACGGCAAAGCCGTACTTTTCCCGTCTGAAAGAAGTGGAGGAGGCTGCTCAGCAGTTGCTCGCCCTTCGTGCGTAGAGTTCCGCCATTGTTGATCTCGCCTCTAGCGAAGTTCGAGCAGCCGTGGCAGATCACGATCGCCGTCTAAATGAGGCTATGTCACTGGAGACAATGTTGTCCGTGGAGTTGGAACAGGCCAAAGCCGAGGATGCACAAGCGGACCATGAGCAACAGACGACGGATATCCGCCTCTCTCGCCTATCCTCCGAGATAAAGAGGCTGAAGCAAGTTATAGCCGATGCGCAGGCTTCCTTGGCCATTCAAGAGAAGGCTCGTGAGCAGGCGGTAAAGGAGTTGGAGGACATTGAGTCTCATCGGCAATTGGTCGCCGATTCTGTCGAGGAGAAGGATCGAGCTCTCAAGGAGGTCAAAGATACTGTTCAGGACTTAGTCTCGCGCACCGAGGAAGATCTTCGTCGAGAGATCCTAAGGAGGCTTGAGTTTCGCCTAGCCGGAGAGATTCGTGAGGCAGAACTGCGGTTGAAAGCTTTGTAATTTACCTTTTATCCTCTGTTGTAATAGGATTTCTTTATGAATGGAATTATCCTTTCGCCTTCAGTCACTATTACTTCTGTGCATGCTCCATTTTTTTTAACATGCGTTAGCCAGAAAGTCTTAGTTGTAGGGGGGTTTTCAGCTGTCGGTGAATTTCTGCCGTAAGCTTGTTTCCTCCGCGGGCGGCTTTCGTCCGCGGGCGGATTTAGAACTGACTCAAGCTCCAAAGGGATAATCGGTTTTGACCCGCGGGAATCTTAGCGACGAATTCGTTGTCAGGTAGGCTCCGCTTTCGGTGGACCATGTATTGATCTATGCACACGTCAGCTAAGAAGATGTGGGCACGTCGCTTCGCATTAAATGCGGCGCAGTGGGGCTCTTCATCTATCGTGCCTAGTTCGGACCGTTGCTGAAGATCGTGTCCAGGAACCGTTGGATCCTGGCCGTCCAGGTAAGATCCGATTTGTTTGGCCTTACTCTTCAACTGTTTTAGCCTTGAATGGTCCCATCGAGTGTCGATTAACCATCTAGGGTTTTTTTTAGAGTATTTAACGCCCTTACCCTCTGTTAAGAGAGGCTATAGCTTCTTTCATTGTCTTCTCCAGAGGAAACCCAAGTTTTCCCTTCATCGTACCCATAATGGCACCGAAGGTAAAGAGGGTTGCTTCTAAGAAAAGGAAGGAGGCGTCTTCTTCGGGCACCGCTGAGGCCGCCGTGGCCGAAGGTATCTTTTCGTCTCGACTTTCGCGTGGGTCGAGCAGGTATTCTTCCTTTGACTCTTCCCTGTGTTGTTGTTGTATTCCACAGATCGAGAAGAGGCGCCGACTGCCGAAGAGCATGCGGCCGAGCCCATCCTAATTTCTGACGACGAATCTGAAGGTCCTGCGACTTCCCCTGCCTCAGGCTCCGTTCCTCAACTGGGAACCGAACCCTGTCTCGAGGTTCCGCCCATTGCGGCGCTCGCTCCGGGACAAGAGCCTGCTTCCTCTGATTCTTTACCCTTGCAGGCTCGTGTCAAAGAGTTTGAGAATGCCGTGAGGCAGGTGATTTCCCTTGTCAATCTTGGCATGGGTAGCTTTCACGGTTTTAGGCAATCTCTCCTGGATCGCGTGGTCGACTTTCGACGGTTAGGCGAAAACCGGCTTGCCACCCGTTGCATGCAGGAGCTCCATCTTTTGGAGCCGCGTATGATAAGGCTAGAGACATTGCTACGGGAAGGTCCGGAGGTCAACGTGGAGTCTTGCCTGGTTCATATCAGGCGTCAGGAAGCTTGGGAACAGGAGGTCCGTTCCAAAGAAATAGCGGACTTGGAATCCATCGTCAACTTCTGGGTGGGTCAACAACACTCGTTGGAGGAGCAAATTGTCGACCTCAATCGTACAATAGCTCGCCTGAGAGCCGAACTGGGACAAGCGGAGATGAATTTGAAGGGGCTCCAATCCAATGTCATAAAGGTCAGTAAGACCACTGAGGCAAAAACTCGAAGCCTCCTGGCCTTGCGCCAAAAAGATGCTGCTGCCAGGTCGAGCTCTGAAGACCGGATTCGGAAGACGGCTGAAGACAAAGCTCGGGAGGACCACGCGAGAAGGGTGGCAGTGGCCAAAGAAGAGCTTTCCTCTTTTAGCCTATTCGACTGAGATCTCAGACTCGTGATTGTGATAAGACATTTTGTTTCTGACTTGTTTGTTTATGAAGCCATAAAAATGTATTGTCTTAAAAACTGGGCGCATGTTTTTCTTCTTGAATGTAATATTATGGCTTTCACAGTTACAAAATCATAACTTTGTTCAAATGTACTGTCTAGAAGCCTCTAATGAAGTTCGCGTTTTCTTGTTACATACGCCTCCTTTTAGTATGTCGTCGTTCGGTGTTTTGTTTGCATAGCCGATGGCAACTTAACATTGCAGGCGAAACTCCTCGAACGGTGACGAGTTTACGTCGAAGGTTCGACTCCGGTATAGGTGAGTTTACACTGCAGACAGACTCGAGTGATTGCGAATTAGCACTACGAGCCACTCTCTAGAATGCCGGTGAGTTCCTGCTGAAGGTGAAACGAGCTCGATGGCGAGTTCGCTTAAGGGTTAACTTCGACTGTTGGCAAACTCAAGCCGTAGGCGAAACTCTTGTGTTGGCGAGTTCGTGTTGAAGACCAAATCTGACCGCTGGCGAGTTTAGACTGCAAGTGGAACTTATGAGAAGGCAAGTTTACGCTGCAGACCCAACTTAGCCTCTGGCGAGTTTAGGTTGTAAGCGAAACTTCGTGTGATCAGATCCGAATTAGGGCGAGTTCGTACTGCAATCAAAACTCAAGCGGCGGCGAATCTGTCCCGTAGTTGAAGACTCAAAAAATGCGGGCGAAAACTCATGCCACGCGTCTCCTAGCGGGCCCAAATGCTTGCCAGCTAAGGCCTTAGGGACATGTTAATGCTCATTAATGGCGAAGTAACAGAACGCTTCGCCTCTTGGGCTTCATCCGATCGGTCGGTTTGGGGCCCCGAGAGGAATGGCCTTTATTGGCGTTGAGCTCGAAGCGTCGCAGGATACCTGGGCTGTTCGATTGCTTGAGGGGACAGATCCTGACCGTTGCGTCTTTGGATATATCTCTCGTACTTGCCATCCTTTCAGCCAAGTTCCTACCTCTTCGAGAAAAATCCGCTAGGGGAAAACCGTTGCAGTAACCTCCTCTGCTTCATGGCCTCTGATTCCGACCATAGCGCCTCCGAGGGCATTGGTTCTTTCGCCACCGTCATCGACGTTGGCGCTCCGCCTGCTTCCCCTGTGAGCTCGGTCTAGGGGTCTTCTGCCCCGGACCCCGTGGCTCACCCTGCGTTCGAGGCCCTCCAGAGGTTGGAGGGTTTGGTGCAAGGAATCGCCATCTCGGTCGGCGTGGGTGACGGGAGGTACTATGATGCGCTTCCTCTCATGGAAGCGGGTTTAAGGGCGGTCCGCCGCGCGGGCGGTACCTCGCTCACATGGCGGTGTGAGCAGGAACTTGACCGCGTGGAGGGATGGATGTACCGTCTCGAGGAGTTGGCATACGACGATCCTTCTGACATGCCACCGCCCCTCTCGCTGCGCCTCCTGCTCGAGCGTGAAGAGCGAGCGAAGCGGATTCAGGTGAAGGAGGCCGATCTTAAGCGTCTGCGCAAGCAGCACCAGACGGTGTTGGCCAAGATGGACGCCTACACAGACGCCGCCTTCTTTGAAAACGCAGGGTCCCTTCGCGGCGAGGCACGGCTGCGGAAGCTTGAGCTGGAAAACAGGCGGATCTGCTGTGCCGCTAGGGAGGCAGATCAATCGCTTCAGCTCCTCCGCCAGGAGAAAGAGGAGGGCGAAGCCACTCTTGCCAAGATGCGGCAGAAGCAGGCGGAGGCGGCGAAGGCCCAGCGTGCGGCGGACCTGGCGGCGGTCAAAGCTAAGATCGCTACCTTCAGCCTGTTGAAGCTCCTGTAGCGCCCATCTCTGCTCTTCCCCTTTTTTTGTGTTGTTTTGTTTGTAACTTAGTTGATGCCATGCGCATCATGACTAAACTAAAAACTTATGCATGTAAATTTTGGCCCGTAATGGCCTTTGGTTTCGTATGCGCAGTTTCTTCTCTTTTTGGTGTGTACTTGGCTTGTTTTACCTTTAGGTTGAATTCGCCTTCGCTATTTGGCATTTGGGTAGGGCTGCTCATGCCTTCTCGGGCGAACCTGCCTTGGACTTGGCCATTTGGCCTTTTCTCTGCTTTTGGCTGTCTGCGACGTGGGGTCAGGTCAGACCTGTCTTTCGCGTTGCGAATCAAGTGGGATCAAGGGATAACACTTGGCCCAAAACCAGGAATGGCTGATCGTGCATGCGATCAACCGATGCCCCCCAATCTTCGACTCGCCAGTCGGTAGGTAGCCGCTTGAAGGAACTGTCGGGCGTGATGCCCGTCGGGCCGCCTTTGATAATTGTCATCGTCCGTGAGGGTGACGACGTAGGCGACAATCGGATCGTTCAGGGATGTGGGAATGTGACGATCGATTGTTGTAGGAGCCATCACGTGGTAGGCCGCTACCCATCAGTCACCCCTAATGGAATGTTAGGATATCTGGAATAGGCCCAATAGTTTAGGAACGTAGGAGTGTGACTATCGACCGAAGTAATAACACATCGCATGGTAAGTCATTACTTAGGCTGTGCTATCCGCAAGGATAGCGGCGCCAGCCATCCGAGGTGATCATTAACCTGATGGTGTTTTGTCACGATTGGAGCAACTATGGGGACCTACTATCCTTTTGAGGAGGATTGGTAAGTTAAATTTTGTCAGAGGTGTTCGTTAACGTGATAGGAATGGTCGTGATTGGAACGACTTTGAAGACCTACCATCCCTTTGAGGAGGATTGGTAAGCTGATTTTGTTAAAAGTGACAGTGGGGGTCCTGCCATCCTATTGAAGAGGATTGGCGGGGGATTGTGGCTCTGGTCCTAACTATTTGAAGGTTTGACCAAGCGGGCTGTTTGATGCAGCCCACCTGAAATGCTAGTCTCGCCTGGTTTGAGCAGTTCGCCTGTACTGGGAACCTGGCTCGAGAAGTGGAATTTGCTTAAACTGTTAAGCTCGCCTGATCCGAGCGGTTCGCCTGTACTGGGAACTTGGCCCCAGAAATGGAAGCCTAGGGCATAGTTTAACCTCTTATACCAGTTGGAGGATGTAAGGACCAGTTTAGACTCATGCACTCATGGGAGTTTGGGAAGAAGAACTAAGGGTAGTACTTCTTCAGATATTTGCCGTTGATGGGCATCATGATTTTATCACCATTCGGCTTGACAAGGCGATAAGCTCCATTCGAATAGACTGTCTCTATCACGAATGGTCCTTCTCATTTGGGCTAAAATTTGCCCTTCTTCTTAGAGGTGAGGATCATCGGTCGGCGAACGGTCAGTACCAGTTCTCCCTCCTTGAAGGCTCGGCGTTTGACTTTCTTGTCGAAAGCCTTGGTCATTCGGGCTTGATAGAACTCAATGTGCTGTTGAGCTTCTAGTCGCTTGTCGTCCGACGCTTTGAGCTCCGCGAGTCGTCATTGGTGATTATCTTCCACCGTCATCCTCACTGTTAGGGCGACTCGGAGGGATGGGATCTGAATCTCTAAAGGCAACACGGCTTCACAACCGTATACCAATGAATAAGGCGTGTTGCCAGTCGGTGTGCGAACCGTTGTGCGATACGCCCATAAGCTTTCGCCTAGCTTTTCATTCCAATCCCGTTTGCTAGTGGAAGTTAGCTTGGTCAAAATCTTAATGATCGTTTTGTTGAAGGCCTCGGCCAAACCATTCGCCGAAGGGTTGTAGGCCGTGGATGACAGGTTTTGTATTCGGAACTTGTCGTAAAACCTGGTGAACGTGTGGCTGACGAACTGTGTGCCATTGTCATGAATGATACGTCGGGGTACGCCGTATCGGTATATGACATGGTGTTTGATGAATTTGATCACGTCATTGGTCTTGACTTCTATTAAGGGGACGGCTTCGGCCCACTTAGAGAAGTAGTCGGTGATCGCAAGGATGAAGCGATGGCCTCTCACCGATGGCGGGGATATTGGTCCGACTATGTCCATTCCCCATGCTTCGAAGGGCCACGACGCTCTCGTCGGGTGCAGATCTTCAGGAGATTAGTGTATATAGTTAGCATGGATTTGGCATTCGTAGCAGCGCTTCGCATAAGCGACCGCGTCGCTAACCATTGCAGGCCAAAAGTAGCCTATCCTCCGCAGGCGATCCCAAAGCTTAGGTCCCGGCTAATGAGCTCCACAAGTGCCGTCATGGGCTTCGCGTAGGGCCTCTTGTGCCTCTGCCTTTGAAAGACATCAAAGCAACAGGCCGTCGTATGACCTCCGATACAACGTCTTGGTGGTCGAATCATAGTAGAACCTCGAGGCACGTCGTCGGATAGACTCTCGCTCCTTCGCGTCTTCGGGCAATATGCCGTACAGAACGTAATCGATGATCGGGAGACGCCAATCCTCCTGATCGGGCTGATCCGGGGTTTGATGGGTGGCGTTCTCCTCTGGGACGTCTTTTAGTCGAAAGAGTCTTCGGCTGGTGACTGTGACCCGTTGGGTTGTTCCTAAGGGCTGGGCCAAATTAGCCGCTAAGGATGCAAGGGCGTCCGCATGTGTGTTTTTGGAACAGAGCACATGCTCAATGCGGAAACTCTTGAATGACCCCACTAGTTTGATAGCCGCTTTGTGGAGCGGGATGAGATCGTCGTTCCTGACTTCATATTCGCTAGTCATTTGCTTAACGATGAGTTGTGAGTCACCGTAAGCTTCCAGATGCTTTATCCCTAACTCTCTGGCCAACTCAAGCCCTATGAGCAACGCGTTGTATTCAGTCACGTTGTTGGTGCATGGTTCTGTTAAAGAAAAGGCTCGGGATAACACGTGGCCATGTGGGGAGGTGAGGACCACCCCCACTCCCGCAACAATGGAGCCGCTTGTGCCTGCACGAGACGCGCCGTCGAAGAACATCTGCCACCCCTCCGGTGATGAGGTCACATTGGCTTCGGGGGGTTCATCTGGTAGATCTTCAAATAGGTCGGTCTTCGCCCCCAGCGGGTGACTAGCCATGAGATCGCAGATGGCCTGTCCCTTGACTGATTTTTGTGGCATGAAGTGGATGTCATATTGAGAGAGCAGAAGTGCCCACCTGGCTAGACGCCAATTCAGCGCTGCAGGTTGTATCATGAAGACCCGGATGGGGTTCATCAGGGAGATGACATGGATTGTTTGGCCAACCAGGTAGTGCCGCATCTTTTGGATGGCGAACACTAAGGCCAGGCACTCCTTTTCGATCATCAGGTACCGCTGTTCGGCGCCTTGCAAGGTTCTGCTCAAGTAATAGATGCCTTGCTCGTGGCCCGCATCGTCGTTTTGTGCCAAGAGGGCGCCTAAAGAATGTTCCATGGCCCGTATATATATGAGGAATGGCCTCCCTGAGATTGGCGCCGCAAGGACAGGCGGGTTCGAGAGATAAGCCTTGATTTCCTCGAAGGACTTTTGGCACGACTCGTCCCACACGAAGGAAGTACCTTTCTTCATTAACTTGAAGAAGGGTTAACATTTGCCCGAAAGATTTGAGATGAACCTTCGGATGTAAGCCAATCGTCCTTGAAGGCCTCTTAACTCTTTAAGATTTCGGGCGGTTGAAGCTCTTGAATAGCTCGCACCTTGTCTGGGTCGATCCGGATTCCTCTCATCATGACGACGAACCCGAGGAACTTGCCGCTAGACATCCCTAAAAATGACTTAGTAGGATTCATCTTGAGTTGATGAGTCCTCATAAGTTCGAACATCGCCCTCAAGTCTTGGAGGTGGTCCTCTTTACGGCGACTCTTCACGACCAGATCGTCCACGTAGCATTCGACCGTCTTCCGCAGATGATCTCAAAAGATCATACTCATGGCGCGTTGATAGGTTGCGCCGGCGTTTTTGAGTCCGAAGGGCATAACGGTGTAGCAGTATACCCCATAGGAGTTCTGAATGAAGTGTGTTTCTCGTCCTCGGGGTGCATTTTGATTTGATTGTACCCCAAGAAACCGTCCATGAAGGACATCCTCTCGAATCTGCACGTATTATCAATGATGACATCCGTGATGGGCAGGGGGAATTCGTCTTTGGGGCACGCAGCGTTGAGGTCCCTAAAGTCGATGCAGATACGGATCTTACCGTTTTTCTTCAAGACCGAAACAATATTTGCCACCCAGTCGGGGTGTTGTTCTTCCCTGATGAAACCGGATTCAATCAGTTTTTTCACTTCGGCCTCTATTACCTCCATGATCTGAGGGCGAAACCGCCTCTGCTGTTACTTGACTGGTTTGGCGTCTGAGCCGATGTTAAGGCGATGCGTAGCGACCCGCGGATCCAGGCCGGGCATGTCCTCGTAATTCCACGCGAAGACGTCGATATACTCCCGTATGAGGGCAATGAGATCTTCTTTCTCCTGGGGAGGCAAACTGTCGCTGATGAATATGGGCTTGGGATTCGCCTCACTACCCATGTTCACTTGGAGGACCTCGTCCTCGGTCGGCGGTTCACGTTGCTCAAAGCGATTGTTCCACTGGGCATTAACATGGCGATCCCATGTCTCGTCATAGAGTGGAAGTTGTCCATCCGCCGCCATTTCGGCGGGATCCATTGCCGCCATGTTGACTGTGAGGTTATCGAACAGATCCCTTACGCTGACATCCGAGTCCCATGCCGAGGTTGCTGACGATTGATCCCCTGAACATGCATAGTCGGAATCTTCATTGACGTAAAAACACAAATCTGACGAGGAGGAGGAGTAGCCTAAGCCTCTCCTAGTCCTGTTGAAGTAATTTGAGGGTTTCCCTTTAGGTACGTAAGCGGGTCGGATGACCGTCTTGCGTCCTCGGCCGTAATTCGGGCCCTCTAAACGAGTGAGGTCATACCCCATGTCGCTCATCATGCGTTTTGCAATTCGACTGTATTGTGAAAACTGGGGCGCTGGGTCTTCGTCTTCAGACTCGTCCCATAGCGTACGCAGGGGATGATCAATTCGACCGAAGATAATATATTTTCGATAATTATTCTGGGCTGGCACGACGAACACAGCTTGTGATGACTTGATCGGCTGTTCTTTGGTGACGTATGACGAGCATACTGGCAAGTACAGGGAAGGATCACTATAGAGTTCTGACCATAGGTCGTTGGGCGCATCATCCTCGGATGTGGAGCAAGACGACAAATAAGCAAAGTCGGATTTCTCATTCATGATAATTTCCTCTGCCTGAACAGCATTGGTTACATTATGACTCTCGTAACCGATTACAATTGACTCGAAGTCGTTCAGGATTAGACTGTCACCGTACTCAGGCTCGCTGTCTGCCTCGTTGCCACTCTCCAGCTCCTCTGCTGGTGGCTCATCAGGGTCTTGATACAGCAAAGAATCTGTGAAGTAGTTTTTGACACCTTTAAAGGGCTGCTTGTCGGCCACTACCGTCTTTACTCGCTCGTAATCGTCCACATACTTTAGGTATTGGTGAAGGGTGGATGGGACTATTCGGTTGCCATGGATCCACGGGCGTCCTAAGAGCACGTTGTAGGAAGGCTCGGCATCGATGATGTAGCAGGTCACCTCCGTCTTCATGTCGCCTATTCGACATTTCAGGCGGATCTTGCCCAACGGCCATGTCCCCGTGGCGTTAAAGCCAAAAATGGTTGTGGTGGTCGAGGACAGACGTTTTGGCGGTATCCCTAGGTGTTTGATCAACTTCAGGGGCACAATGCTTAGCGCAGAACCCGGGTCGACCTGAATTCGATCCACCTTCGACGAACCGACGTATCCTGTGAAGTACAGCGGCCGATCATGGGATGTGCTCTTGATGAGCATGTCCTCAGGAGTGAAAGTGATGCACGGGACCCGTCTCTCAGAGACCTGGTAACAATTCGCACATTCTTGTTCTGCCTCTGTCTCTTTCGAGAAATGGGTGGAGAAAACCTCCGAATCGGCCAGTGCCTCTTGCAGAGCTTGCCTGGTAGGCCTGGATAGCCGTAGGAGATCATACATAGTAATTCGCGTAGGGATGCTCTTCAGTTGTGCGAGCACATTGAACTGGAAAGGTTGGCGGCTTGAGCCCGGTCCGTCTGGATTAGGAGGGGCAGTTGCTGCTGGCCTGGTGGGAGGTCCTGCCGAGTTCTCCGCCCTCACGGGATATTCCTTCGTGAATTCCTTCCCCGCTCTCGTGGCGAGGACAGTGGCTTCCTCTTCGGAGTCGGTCAAGGTGGTCGTCGCTGTCCTTTCCCCACCTAAAATGGCGGAGACGACATTACACTGTTTCCCCTTAGTCCCTTTCGAGGGCTTTGTAGTCCATTGTTCGTCGTTGACGAGGTCCGGATGGACCCACATCACCTGCCCCGATGGCAGAACCTGCGGAGCTAAGCCTTTCTCACGCTGGTTGTGAGGGTCATCGTTGGTGATCTTCAAGACGGCCTCGGGAATAGGAATTATTCCCGCATGAGATTGGATCTCTGGGAGATTTGTTCCAAAGCTCAAGGTGATCATGTTCGTGGTCACCTGCTTTTGGACCTTCTCCTTCTTTAGGACCCCCGCGTCGTAGAGGGCTTGGAGCTTATCCTTGAGGACGTAACACTTGGTCGTGTGGTGGCCCAAGAATCTGTGGTAGGCACAATAACTCGGATCATTGGTTTTGTCCACCTCCTCAGGTTTCGTGACTTCTGGCAATTTAATTCGTCCACTCTTGAGCAGAGTGTCGAACGTCGCCACCACCTGATCCTATTTAAAGTCGTATTGCCGCGGGGGGCGTTGCTCAAATTGTCTAGGCTTCGGCCTCTGAGCAGCCTTCGGCACCGGGGCAGAGTCAACGGCCATAATTTCTTTTCCTCTGGACCGAGGGGGATTCTTTAGCGCGGCTGGTTCTGCAGCTCCTTTCTTGGGCTGCGGCTCTTCGGCCTCGAGCCTTTTGATCATGTTTTCTACTTGCTCGCCTTGATGAACAAGCTCTTTCCATGTTCGGGTTTCTACTGCGCCCACTTTGGATAGGATATGGATCGAGAGATTATTACGACACATCTCGATTAGCATGGATTCGGAAACTTGGTCCCGACAGTGGACAGATCGGTTACGGAACCTATTCACAAAGTCGTTGACTGACTCCGACTTTCGTTGCTTTTCGGCGAGGAGGGTGGCCATTGACACCTCGGTGTCGTTGTCGAAGAAGCGAGCGAGGAAGAGCCTTTCAAGATCGGCCCATGACTTAATAGAGTCGGGTTCTAGTTTACGGAACCATTCAAAGGCCACCCCCTTGAGGGTGCCTATGAACAGCCGAGTGAGAATGGCATCGTTTCCCGTGAGGAATCCGGTCTGCGCCATGAAGTAGTAAATATGTTGCGAGGGCGAGCCCTTGCCATCAAACTGCACCAAGCTAATTGGCTTGAACTTCACCGGGTAGGGGACCGTATCCCATTCGACAGGGTAGGGTCGGACCACCCCCAGCTTGTTCATGTTCTGCTGAAGCTTGAGTGCGTTGAGTTGGTTTTGGAACTCGTCGAGCCTTTTGTCACGGGTGCTACCCCCTGTATACGACGTTCCCAGTGACGTCTTGGAAGAGTAATCGGATTGTGGATTACTATTATCTTTCGTCTCAGTCGCTGGACAGTGAGGAGGTACCCGCTCTTTATCTCCTGTTCGCCGGGGTAAGGGATGTTGGGTTCTCTTCTTCTTCTTCTTTTCATTCAGAAGTTGTTCCATCATCTCCCTTAGGGAATCTATGGTCGCCTATTGCTCTTCGAGCTTCTGGGCGACCGTCTGGTCATGGGTGAGTTCAGTCATGTGCACCCTTGCCATCGCGTCCTGACTTGAGTGCGAGGTTTAAGATGTGGCCGCCGCCGAGTGAACCTCGTCTTCACCGCAGGAGGGAGGGGCTAAGGTGGAGTAATCAAACCCGATACTTGTCCCTCTATGACTACGGGTATGCTGGTATATGCCCTCTTGCTGGTGTCGGGCGAACCGAGGGTTAGGCCTCAGGACGGAGTCCGAATCCGGAGAGTCGAAAAGTACCGCCTTACCCTTATCCGTCATGTTGATTGTAGCGGACGGGAGTTCTAGGTCGTCGGCAGCGCATCCTTTTTGGTGACGACGCTTTCGACGGGAGGGCTTCGGTTGAGAAGGTTGTTGAGAAAGTCTCTCAAACACCAAAGGCTTCGCCGTTCCTATGCATTGGCAGTCGGCGAGTACCGTGTGGATGAGCCTTTCGTAATGGCACTGAGGACTCGCCTCATGTATGGTGCGTTTGCGAGTTAAGTATTCTCGGAGATCTTTTGCGGGCGGTTGGTAACAACCCCCAGCATCGGAAGGATCGCTTGGGTGAGTACACGAGAGATCTTTGGATGTACTCTCTGGTACACGATGGGTGGAATGTTGTGGTGCTGGAGTTAGGCGATCTCGCCTTGATGGGCGAGTCTTCGTGTTTGGGCGAACTCCAGCGCGTAGGCGAGTTTCAACCCTTCGTTTGAATGAGCAGGTTCGCGAGGTGGTATCTACTTCCTTGCCTTTGCGTTTATCCGCCAAAGGGTTATGGCGAGGCTCGCCAGCCTTCGGGGATTCGCCTATTCTGGTAGGCTCGCTCGCTCGGGGTGGTTTATTCGCGTCAGGGATGTGACCTGAGAAGCGAAGTCCTCCTGATCGGGTGGCCCCGTCCTTCTTGGTTAGCGCTCCTGATTTGGAGGGCCTCCCGATGTCGGGCAAGTTGCCCTCTCGTCTAACGCTTCTCGGGCCTGTATGGTAATTCAGGCCATTATGTGAAGCGGAGGTTTGGGCTTCCTGCCTGACAAGCGTCTGCCGTCGCTGTTGGCTAGCTCTTCCGGCGGAGAGAGCATCTGTGCGGGCTGTGGCAGTATAGTCTGTGCCGGAATGAACCGGTGTTCCCTCCGGGACAAATGCCTGTGGGGGCCGTTTGGCGACCCATCTGGCAGATCCTTATCCCTTGCTCTCGATCTCGAGCTTGGCCTTGATCGATTCTGAGGGAGCGGGTTCCCCTGACGAGACCCGGTTGGAACCCTTAGGTGCGGAGGCTTTAGCCGTTAGAGGTCGGCCTCGGCACACGACTCCGTGGCGCTTGCGGGACGCATCGCCACCGGAGAAGGAAGAAGACAAGTACTCTTCGTACTTGGCTTGGTCGAACTCGATCTCTAGGGACTCCACAGTCGTCCCAACAGCAACTTCGTCGAACTGAGCCACCACCATTTCGTTTGAAGAAACAGCTTCTCCCACTGTGGTCGCCATCTTCTGTAGCGTGTAAATTTGATTTCCCGAAAATAGGGAACTTCGTTTGTATTGATAAGAATGCTTATTACAAACTAATAATCAAATGTTTACAACAGAAGTAGAGGGAGTGCCCTCTTTGTTTAATGTGGGGACTTTTGGTGGCTACAGGATGCTTCGCTCGTTGCTCGTGTCGAGTCTGCTTCCCTTGGACGATTCGACCGAGGTTGCTGAGGAGCTTCAGTACGCAGTAGAAGCTCGAGTCGATAGAGTTCGGATCTCCTAGTCCGTCGGCGATCAGGGCTCGGAACTAGGAAATAGTGCTGCAATGCAAGGATTATGCAAAGAGCTCGGTCTCGATTGCTTTTTTTTTTTAAGTTTTTCTCCACCTCCTCCGTTTTACTGGAAGAGGCTTTTTTAAATGGAAGAGAGACAGCTTGACTGCTCCTTGAATTATGGGATGTGACCATACATTGTTCGGAGATATCCTGCTGTTCACTCGTACCACCAGCGGTCATTCGAAGAGCTGTACTTTTGCATCACGTCACGTAGGAGTAGGAAGGCCCCCTCCTCGTATGCGTGACAACGGCTGTCGGATACTCGAGTGAATCTGACCAACCGCCGAGCGCCGACGGCTCTTGCCCTCTGCTTGGACAACTGAGGTGAGTCGCATTTATGAGGGTGCAGGCTGCTTTGACACCTGTCCGCTCACTTTGTACTGGGGGCGGTTATTCGGCGGGCCTGGAGTGCCGTGTCTTCTCTCTTCAGGTCGAGAGAGGTGGGAAAGCATGTTCCTGGCACTCGAGTGGGTTTGGACAGCTCGTCGAATGCTGGCAGACTCGTCTCTTGACTCAGACAGCCGAGGTGAGCTGCATTTATGAATGTTCAGGTCGACTCGACACCTGCCCAATCATTCGTACTGTGAGCGGCCGCTTGACGGTCTTGAAGTACTGTGCCCTCTCCCTTCGGGTCGAGAGAGGTGGGAAAGTCCATCTCAGCACGTGGGGTAGCAGATACCTGGCCATATTGGTGGTCTTGAGGTTTGCTGGCGGATTTGAATGCAGACTCGCTCGGGCGAGTTGTGGTAAAAGGTGAATTCGCGTGCCTTTGGGCAACTTCCCCTTACAGGTGGATTTCTTGCAAGTCCACGGAGGTATTTTTTACCGTCTACAATGAGTAGGTGAGCCTCTTCTATCAAATGGCGTGGAGTTAAAAAGATTGAACTTCACTAGATACAGAATTGACTCCCATTCTCTCGGGTATGGACACACAAATGCCGAACTTTTTCACCTCTTGAGTGGACATCAAGGTGTTGATTTTGCTCTCGAGGTCCTTACCCTTCTTGTCTTCACCTATATCTTTCTTCGGGCGATTTTAAGAAGAGTTGATGGGACCACCCCCAGTGCTTTTGTTGTCGTAAGGGGTATTAGCATTGACATTTTCTTCCCCTCCGAGTCGCTATCTACATTGTTGGTAGTGTTGTGATGACAGGATTCATCCCGCTAATTTGGATCAGTTTGGAACTGCTGGGCATATATTTCCCTCATCCGTTGCATGTTTAACTCCATCTCCACTCTCATTTCAGCTCTAAGATCTTTTTGCTTATTTAGAGCTTCCTAGAGAATTTAAGATAGCTGATCGGGAGTAATTGTGAACGCCTCTCGAACTCATCTGATACTAGATACTGTGTTATTTGAAGCGACTACAGAACAAGGGTCTAGCACTTCATCATCTGAGGATAGCCCTCTCTACATCCTATGATAATCCCTATGTCTAATAGCTCCAGAGCATAGCCAAGTTAGACACAGGGATATCCCTAGAAAAGAATCAGGATTGGAACGTCATGTCGCTTTCCCTTTATCAGCCATGTTGATGGTAACTTCTAGGAGTTCATCATCTTAGACGGTTGATCTTTTATTGCAAAATTGCATTGGCTTGGGCTTCGATGCTTTAGTGGAAAGTCTCTCAAAGACCGAGACCCTTTGTGGAGTGGTCTTGGAGTAGCTACACTCTGATAATACTACACTGAAGCCTCTCACTTGGACAATAAGAGTTAGTTTCTTTGAGAACTTCTCTTCTGAGATTTGTTCATACTCCAAGCCTGATAGTACAACTTATCGGCATGATGACCAGAGCAATCTATCAGTTGTTGGTTTGACTCCCCAGGTGTAACGTTGTCTTTCGACAGACACATTTTCTTTTGAGGATGTAGAGCATTATTGACGTTCTCAGGAGTCAAACATTTGGAACCATCCTCCTGTGAGTGTGGAATCCCAATAGGCTCCTGGACTTCGACACACACCCCCAAACGGGTGGTTACAGGGGGTTTCCTAGATGGGGATGGCTTTGACTTAACGGTAGTACGCGTACGACCCCCAGTCTGAAGAGTCACTTGGGATTTATTCACCGGACCCAAACGTTCTTTAACAGGAGCTTTGTCTCGATCTTTGTGCAAAGGACCAAGGTGATATGTTATTGTTATCTTGAATCTGGACAGATCCACATTGCTGTGAGGCTTCACCGGAGGTACGGGAGTGAGGAAGCAGTCGCGGGAGAGAGTGTTAGGGTGAGACAGTCTAACCTGTCTCGACCATGGTCGAGACACGTTGATGTGTCTCAGCCTGCGAGATAGGGAAGGCTATCTCGGCTATCTGGCAGAATTTTAGCCATCTTCCGACTTGATTTCGGCACCGTCTTGGACTTTAGCACCCAAGCTTTTTGGGATTTTGGTGGTTCTTTGGCCAACTCTTCCTTCTACAATTATTGTTCCTTTTGCACAAGAATACACGCGTGCACAAGAAGTGTGTGACGCTTCTAGATGTGTTCTTCGAGATCCGAACGAGTCCTTTTGACACGGACCCATTCGTTGGTAGATAGCTTGGAGGAAACACCAATCTCCTACCGTTGAGATGGCTACGTGACTTGACGCTTCCTTGACTCAAAATCTACATGATAACGGAGCCCGTCAACCTACTCTAAGGCTTTGGCATATTAACGTACAAGGCGTTGGTGCTGCCTCTGGTGAGCCCTCTTCATCAAAACTAGTGCACCTTCATTAAATAAATCCTTGACTGGAGAGAGTTGTTGTAAGCAGAGATTTTAGCTTCATGGAATGCCAGATAGATGTTACGAGGGGAATCCTCAGCAACAATTGAGTGAGAGTCATCACCCTGGGTCTTCTTCAGATCTGAAGACGAGCGAACCTTCTTCGAAGAAGAGATCTTCATGCACTTGAGATGGGATGAGGATCCGAAAGAGGAGGAGAGGTATTCCACATAGTTCTGTTGGTCGAACTCATACTCGACCTCTGCATTAACCGGGATCTTGATTTTTAGTTGCGACATGATAGCCTCAGTATAGAGGCTGTTGACTCCCGCTATGGTCGTCAACGTGTTTGTGTCGGAAATCATTTTTATCATGGAATCCATCTATAACGTTTATCATTTACAGATTCAAAAGAGTTAACCTTTCTATAAGACTTCTCTAAAGACAAACAGAGACTTCCTAGAAACACATGCAGAGAATGTTTATTGATGCTTGCGTGGGATCTTTGCCTATGCCAGGGATGCGTTAGCCCGTGGACTACCGAATCACAAATTTAGATTGATCGTGAAGAAGGCTCGATGTTCTTGTTTCATTTTAGACACAAGAACAGAAGTAAATATCTCAGTGATATGAGATAAATACTCTTCTTGAGATCAAAACGATGTTTGATTCTAAGGAAAGGGTGAAAAGGCTATAGATCTCTCAAAAGCTTCCTCTTTATGCTTAAGTTTGCCAAGATCTCGCCTCTCTCCCTCTAAAATTCATGGGTTCTTCTCTTAAACTGTCAGCGCTTCGCCTCCAAGTCTAAAATTCCAGATTACTCACCTCGCCCCCTGCGTAGGGACGCTAGGGGGTATTTATAGGCCTAGGATGCTGTGTTTGTGGATTATATCTCGTGATTTGAGTATATCTTCGGTTAGTAAGGAAATTATCACGTTTAAGGATACTCCCAAAGCAGTTAGGAAGCTAGTAGAACGCACGAATCCTGAAAAATCATCAAAAAAAGCATTTTGGAGAAATCTACATGTACGAGACAGGTATGTGTGTCTCGACACAGAGACGCACTTGTCTGTCTCGGCCCTAAGACACATTTATGTGTCTCAGGTTTGAGACACACTGGTTGTGTCTCGTTTTGCTGTTTTGTCGATTTGAGCTCTTTGTTGTTTCTTTGTTCCTTTGTTTCACACATTCCTTTGCCTCCCTTTGTCATCAGATAATCCCCTTTAACTCGGATATCAACGTTCAACGTCTTCTCTTCATCTCAAGCTATATTCGGACACCTATAGGCAATTTTTAACATCTATAGTGTTTCCCCCGAGGTGATAAGCCACAAGCTAGCTGCCGACAGGCACACTAAACCTGTGCAACAAAAGAAGAGACATCTCAACCCTGAGCGCCAGAATGTGGTGTCCGACGAAGTTGAATGACTCCTCAGAGCTGGTTTCATTCGGGAAGTCCAATACTCAGAATGGCTAGCTAATGTGGTGTTGGTGAAGAAGGCGCGCGAATGGAGGATGTGTGTGGACTTCACCGACCTCAACAAAGCTACCCCAAGGATAGCTACCCTTCCGCCTCGAATCAATCAGCTAGTTGATGAGAGTGCCGGACATGAGCTGCTCAGCTTCATGGACACCTTCTCCTGCTACAACCAGATCTTCATGGCAAAACATGATCAAGAGAAGACCTCTTTCATCACTGACCAATGCACTTATTGTTACAAGATAATATCGTTCGGTCTGAAGAATACCGGGGCCACATATCAGAGGCTTGTCAACAAGGTCTTCAAGGACCAAATAGGCCGTAATCTAGAAGCTTATGTGGACTACTTGCTGGTGAAGTCGAAGCAAGTGTCATCCCACATATCAGACCTAGATGAGACCTTCTCCACTCTCCGGCATTAGCGAATGAAGCTCAATCCCGCCAAGTGTGACTTTGGTGTGCAATCAAGAAAATTTCCAGGGTTCATAATCACCCAGAGAGGCATAGAGATCAACCTCAAGAATATAGCCGCTATCGAGCTACTACCCAAACCGTGTACCCTGAAAGATAACCAGAAGCTGAACGGGGAAATTAAAGAAACTGGGTTGATTCCTCTCCAAATCTACCGAGAGGAGCCTCACATTCTTCAAAATTTTGAGGAGAAGTAAGAATTTGAAGGAGAGCATGACTTGGACGGTTGAATGCAGCATAGCTTTTTAGGATCTCAAGGCCTACTTGAGTACCAAGCCACTGCAGAGTCAGCCCCTAGGAGGAGTGATATTGTACTTATACATGGCCATCTCCTCTGAAGCCATCAGCTCTGTCCTCCTTTGACTAGACAATATTCAGAAGCACATGTACTACGTGAGTCGAATCCTTAACGTGGGCGAGCTCAACAACCCTCTTATAGAGAAGGTTGTCTTCGCCCTCACCACCACTACGAGGAGACTCTGCCCTAACTTTTAGGCCCATGCCATAATTATGCTGACGAGTCTACCTCTAAAGAAAGCATTGGGTAGCCCCACAACCTCTATGGGAATGGTTGGATGGGAAGTTGAACTTAGCGAACATGATGTGCAATTTGAACCCAGGATGACTATCAAAGCTCCAGCCTTGGCCGACTTCCTTATCGAGTCAACCTCGCCAGGCGACGAACCAAACGCACCTTTACCTTCAATTTAGTTAGAGCCTCCAGCAGTCCAAACATCTGTTCCATAGATCAATCTCACTCTAGAACCTGATTCGCCTGAGTTCGTCTCATTGTGGTTGTTAAAGGTAGATGGGTCCTCCGGAGAAGCTGGTAGTGGAGCTAGAGTAGTCTTGCGAAGTCCCGATAGGTCAATGCATGAGCACTCTATCTCTTTTCGTTTCTCAGCCTCAAACAATGAAGCCGAATATGAGACTATTCTTGCTGGCCTTCTAGTGGCACAAGCATTAAAGGTAGAATGCCTCTACATATTGGCCGACTTGCAGTTGGTCGTCCATCAGGTGAATGGACGATATGTAGCTATAGCCTGTCTAAAAATTACTATAGATAGTTGATCCCCATCAAACACTGATGATAAAAGTTACAATTTGATGGCTTCCAGAAGGCTACAATTTGAAAATTTTCATGTAGATCGATGAAGGTTACAATCTGACGACCTTCGCAACAACCGATGAAAGCTCTAACTCAACAGCTTTCACAATTAACATCGGGAGTTCCAATCTGATGACTCTCATATTAAGGAGCTAAGATGAAGATTACAAGATGATGATCTTTGCAATGCTCTAGAAAAAGAGACTACAAATTGACAATCTCTTCAAATCAATACGCAGAGCTCACCTCTGCGTCCCAAATTCAAAATGCAGAGGTCATACCCGCGTTTCAGATTCAAAACGCAAGGCTCACCACTGCGTTTCTAGCTGCTAGTGTGGAGCTCAACTATGTGTTCTAATCCCAGAATGCAAAGTTCGTGCCAGAATATGGATTTTGCGTTTGACTCGTTCAAACATGAGCTGAACGGTTTCAAAACCGTTATCCACGATTTGAGGGGATCACTCCCCCACTTAGGAACAAATTAAGGGGACAATTGCACCCCTTAATCCCCTATAAATGGTGAAAAACTCAATTGAGTTCAGGATCTCCAATGGACCTTCTTTTAGGCAGCTAAAAAAAGAGAAGAGATCTTTGGTTGGATTTTTAAAGCTTTTAGAGATCGGCACAAGGCTTCTTGGCAGAAGAAGGAGCTCGGTAATCTTCAGACCCTCGGAGTTGTTATTGGAGCTTTAATCAATGTTAGCTTGTAAACTAATTTTGGTTAAATCAATCAACTCTTTCAAAGAGTTCTTTCAAAACTCATTCTGAGTTCTCAAACTCATTAAGAGTTTCAAACTTGTCACACAAGTCCGTTCAAGACTTTGAGTCAAGAGGCGAAGACAACGTTCCTGAGGTGAAGTGTTCGGATCGTCAACGGAAAGCAAACTTGACAAGAACATTGAGGGAGACATTCCATCGACACCAAGAAGAACCCAGGTTAAACAAAGGGAAGTGTCTCCGTCGATCCCTTCTCTCTTTTGTAAATTAGGAAACCGATCGAGAAGATTGTAATTTCTTTTTTCTAAGTCTGTTAGAGAGAATTTATACTAAGAGAATTGTAACTCATTCTTTTTTTAAGTCTGTTAGAGAGAATAATACAAATTCAATTCTCCATTTTCTTCTTTTAATTTTCCAATAAACAAAATATAGTGATTCTGCTGGGGATTAGCTTCACTGATAAAAAAGTGATAGCGCAATCTGACATCAACCTCGCTGGAACCACTGTTAAAACTCTTGTTATGGAGCTTGATCAAGCCAAGTATGAGGAGTTACTCTCCTCCAAATCCCTTAGCCCCAAGGCTATGCGTAAGGTCTGCAAAGTCTCTAAGGAGACTAAAGCTCCAATTATGGCCGACACACCAAAGGAGGATCTCTCCCATGGCTAGATTGTTTGGACAACCCCTCCTTTAAAGAAGAAGGCTCAACTTCAATTGAACTCATCACTCGAGTTGATGGCCCTATACCCGTGCCTAAACAGCGGGCATCGGGTCACAAGAGGCCCATTGTGGTGACAAACTTGATTATTACAGATGGTGACATCACTGCAAAAGCCTTAAAATAGGCTAAGAAGAACGTTGCTCGATGAAGGAGGAGATCCCGGCGTCGAGCATAATTTCGAGAGAGCCGATCCTCTAATTAGCACGAGCTATATGTTTGTGAGCCTCAGTAAGAGCTCAACGTTTCTGCTCCAGATTGCAAGCATTATGTTGATGAGCCCAAATACGAGACCTGCATGATCCAACTAAAATGCAGCCCTCAAGAGAGAATTCCAAAATCAAAACGCAGCCCTCAAGGGCACGTTCCAACATCAGAACGCAGTCCTCAAGGACGCGTTTCCACTCCAAAACGTGACCCTCAAGGAAGCATTTCATGAACAGAACATAACTCTCAAGAGTGCGTTCTAGAACCAAAACGCAGATCTCAGGACTACGTTGACCAGCCAGAATATGACCATCAGGGGCATGTTTCATCAGCAAAACGTAGACCTCAGTCCTGCGTCACTCAAACTAAACACAACCCTCACGTTTCTTACGCGATGTGTCAAGTCGCATTCAGGGTGACCGACATGGACTTTAGAAAACAGAATTAAGCCTGAGTAATAAAACCTAATGAAGATTCAAGGTATCTCAATAAGATCCATGTTCACCAGGAACCAGTCCCGTCCAATCATAGGCAGGGGGTTCCAATTCAAACCTCGTGATCAATGAGTAATTCTTCTCAAATCTTTGTAACATATTTGAGAGAGTTCATATCGAGAGAAAGATTGTTGCAACAAGTCGTTCATTCATGCCAATGTGAACAGCTGATTTCTACGGTCCTCTTGGGATGTCAATGCTTCTCACATGCAGCCAAGCCTATAGTGTTTGACCAATTTACCAACGTCGTGTTACCTAATAAACGATAATGTTCTCACAGGAAGAAGACTTTAGAGGATGAATACCTTAGAGTCACTTCTAACATGGTCGATAGAGGAAAGTCATCAATTCCTAGTTTTGATAAATCAGAAATGACTTGGTCTCCTAGATTTAAAGAGATCCTGAGTAAGTTTGAAGGAATCTATCAAGACACTTGGACTCGAAAGGGAGTCAGACCCCATGTTGATTATTGGCGATTGGCTAGAGGAACTAACTCTGATGATGAACACTTAGCCATCACAGAGTCTCAATCCTTTAGTTCTTTTGTGGAACATGAGAGCTCCGCTTATATGGCAGGATATCCTAAAAATCTCGTGAAGAGACTTGATGAGCAGCAAGCCATGCTTAAATTACAGCAGGAGGCCATCAATAAACTCTGGATCCTGATGACTCAATTTGTCGCAGACAGGGCTAAATCTCAGCAGATAGATTCATCACCTAAGCAAAACTCTCTCAGGAAAGGAAGATCGTCTTCATCCCGACCTCCACAAGCAAAGAGAAGGGGAAAATGATTGGTGATGTTACCTCTGACCAAGAAGCGCACAACTTGGAATCTTTCTCTGATGAAGGAAGAGAGAACGAGCAGAGTCTCAAGTCTGCAAAAATGGAAGAATTGGAAGCTCATCTCAATGTCATCATCAATTGAAGTGAGCTCTAAGATGAGGGTGTTGTTAGGGCCTATCCTGCCGAATGGAATGCATCCCCTTATCCTCTAAAGTTCAAAGTCTCGACGCTACGAGCTTTTGACGACACGAGATCATCGAACCAAGATATCTATCATTTCAAGTCATGGACTGGGAATGTGATATCGAATGATGCTATACTGGCTCATTTGTTCATTAGCACCCTCAAGGGGGTTGTCTTTGAATGGTTCATGAAACTACCAGCGGGATGTATCGAAAAGTGAGCGGATCTAGAGAGACTCTTCCTGTCAAGATTCTTTGAAGACAATAAAAAAGTCTCCATCCATACCCTTCTCACCACTAAGCAGAAGAAGAGGGAGCCCGTCAAAGCCTTCGTTAAGAGGTTCTGAAGCATGGCTCTTCAATGTCCGTCAGGTATGATGCAGTCTACCCTGGTAAAAACCTATAGACACAACTTGCATACCAGCCTTCTAGCACAAATGAGGGCTGCAGAGTGCCATTCCTAGAAACAACTAGTCTCCTAAGGTGAACATGGCAGGTTAAAAGCTGAAGAATAAAGTAAGCAGGATCAACCTGAGCAATGGGACCAAGCTCAATCTTCCTAATCAGAAGGAGAAGATACTACGACCACTGAAGCTAATCATCTTTAATAGGATGGCAGAACCACCAAAACTATCACGTTAATGATTAACTCCGATAGTCTATTTTCTCCAAACACCCCATTTATCCTCTTTAATAGAATGGCGGGTCCACAAAACTATCAAGTTAACAATACACCTCTAATAGTCCACTCCCTCTAAATTTTCCTACCAATCCTCTTCAATAGGATGGCGGGTCCACCAAAACTATCACGTTAATGATTACCTCTGATTGTTCATTTTCTCTAAATTCCCCTAACAGTCCTCTTCAATAGTTTGGAGGGTCCACCAAAACTATCACGTTAACAGTTACCTCTGATAGTCAAACTCATCAGATAGTGGCCTACCAGGTGATGTGCCTCTATTTCGACTTAATGGATAGTGGCCCATAAGGCGATGTGTCATGTCTACCCCTTTTTTCTTCCCCTGCTAAGTCTTAATCAAGACTGAGGGTTGGTTACTTGGAATCCCTTGGATTAAGAGTAACAAATCTTCTAAGCTATTATGTTCAACAAAACAACTCTGTAAACTATAAAATTCCTCCCCTGCTAAGTCTTAATCAAGACTGAGGGTTGGTTGCTTGCAATATACTAGATTAAAAGTAACGAATCTTCCTATCAATCATCTTCAATTGGATGACAGGTCTACAAACATCATCGAGTTAACATTACACTTCTGACGATTAACATCCCTACGGAGTATGAATTCAGCTTGCATCACTCCTAATTTGTCACGTTAATAATACACCTCTGATAATTAACTTATCAATCCTTATCAATAGGATGATAGGTCCTCAAAATTGCTTAAATCATAATCTTCCCCAGCAAGACGCCAAGTCTTCAAATCTTATTCAAATCACAAGTACAAAAATCATGTCACGTTAACATGACACCTTTGACAACCAATCCTTTCATCAGGTTAATATTACACCTCTGATGATGTCATGTTAACATCACACCTCTGACAATCCACTTATCAATCCTCTTTAATAGGATCATAAGTCCATAAAGTTGCTCCAATCATAATAAATTCCTGTTATGTTAGCATCATACTTCTGACAATCCACTTATCAATCTTCTTCAATAGGATGATAAGTCCATAATGTTACTCTAATCATAACAAATTCCTATCACGTTAATATACACCTCTGATAGTCAACTTATCGATCATCTTTAATAGGATGATAAGTCCATAAAGTTGCTCAAATCGCAACAAATTTCGTCAAGTTAATATCATACCTCTGACAACCAATTATTTTATCATGTTAATTTTACACCTCTGATGACGACATGTTAACATTACACCTCTGACAATTAACTTATCGACTCTCTTCAATAGAACGATAGGTCCACAAACCTGTCAAGTTAGCATCATACCTCTGACGATCAAATTAACTTATCGACTCTCTTCAATAGAGCGATAGGCCCATAAAATACTATTAGGTTAACATCACACCTCTAACAGTCAAACCCCTAATGAACTTGTTAATCCTTTTTCAATAAGAATAGCAAGTTTACATTATAAAATCTCCAGCAAATTAAAGATTTTCTGGAATTATCCTAGTGATTAATGAAGAAATTTTTTTTTTTACTCTAAGTGAATATTCATGCCAAGTTAATACTACACATCTGGCACTTCCAACTTTCTTTTAGTATTTCAAGTGAAAACATAACACATGAAGAAACAACGGCAAAGCCTACATATTCAATATCGTAGTAGATTGTTATTACTAATACCAGAATCTATGTCTTACACACATGAGGGACTTTATCTCGATCCCTAATTAGAGATAAGTGTACGCCTAACACGTGTCACCGGTTAGTCTTTTCTTGTGAAAATGACAAAAGCCTACGTATTCAATATAGTAGCAAATTGTTACTAATAACACCATAATTCAAGCCTTACAAGCATGGGAGACTTTATCTTGATCTCTAATTAGAGATAAGTCTGCATCTAACATATGCTGTCGGGTGGCATATTCCCGCAACAATGGCGAATTCTACGTATTCAACATTATAGCATCAAAAATTCATGCCTTTTACGCATGGGGGCCTTTATTTTGATCCCTAATTAGAGAAAAGCTTACGCCTAACATGCGTTGCAGAGTAGTCTATTACCGTGAAATTAACAAAGTCTATGTATTCGGCATCATAACACTAAGTCTAAGAGAGTTCATTCTTTTAGCACAACGTTACATGTAGAACAGACTTAGATAACCCACATGCTAGCCCTACTCAAACGGAAGTCAGTAAAGGCTTATCAAATCTATTGATGGCTGAGGGTTTACCAAAAATCCTATAAATGTTTATGGGCCCATCAGCTGAATGTATGTGAACTGTGACATGATGTTTGAGAGATTTTACTCGTGAGTAGCTTGTACCGTCACTACAGTTTCTCTTTGAAGCTCATCCTCACATGGGTCCTGCATGGAAAATCCCTTCAACCAAGATGCATTCGAAGCAGGTGCAGAGAACAACTCCTTTATGACAAGGAATCAGTAACTCCAAGATCAGAGTTGAGATCCAAAGTATTCTGAAAATTCATCTCAGACAACCGTGAACTTTTAAAAACTTTGTAGGGGGTTCTGTAAGCTGTCTAAAAATTACATAAAATAGTTGATCCCCATCAAACACCGATGATAGAAGTTATAACTTGACAGCTTTTAGAAGGTGAAAACTTTCACAGAGATCGATGAAGGTTACAATCTGACAACCTTCATAACAACTGATGAAAGCTATAATTCAACAACCTTCACAATCAACATCAGGAGTTATAATATGATGACTCTCTATTTTTAAGGGGCCAAAACGAAGATTACAAGATGATGATCTTTATAACGCTGTAGCAAAAGAGACTACAAATTGATGGTCTCTTCAAATCAAGATGCAGAGCTCACCTCTGCGTCCTAGATTCAAAACGCCAAGGTCCTGCCCACATTTTAGATTCAAAATGCAGATGTTATGGTTGTGTTTCTGCTTTAAAATGTAGGGGTCGTGGCTGCATTTCAGATTCAAAATACAGGGCTCACCATTGTGTTCCAAGCTCAGAACGCAAGGCTCACCACTGCGTTTCTAGCCACCAGTGCGGAGCTCAACTCTACGTTCCAATCCCAGAATGCAGAGTTCGTGCCAGAATGCAGATTTTGCATTTCACTCGTTCAAACACGAGTTGAACAATTTTAAAATCATTTTCCACAATTTAAGAGGATCACTCTCCCACTTAGGAGCGAGTTAAGGGGCGGTAACACCCCTTAATCCCCTATAAATGGCAGAAAACTCAATTGAGTTCGGGATCTCCAATGGACCTTCTTTTAGGTAGCTAAAAAAAGAGATCTTTGGTCAAATTTTTAAAGCTTTTGGAGATCGGCACAAGGCTTCTTGGCAAAAGAAGGATCTCAGCAATCTTCAGACCCTTGGAGTTATTCTTGGAGCTTTCACCAACCTTAGCTTACAAACCGATTTCGGTTAAATCAATCAACTCTTTCAAAGAGTTCTTTCAAAACTCGTTCTGAGTTTTCAAACTCGTTAAGAGTTTCAAATTTACCATGAAAGTTCGTCTAAGACTTCGAGTCAAGAAGCAAAGATAATGTTCCACGAGGTGAAGCATTCGGATCGTCAATGAAAAGAAAACTCGATAAGAACATCGAGGGAGGCATTCTATCGATACCAAGAAGAACACAGGTTAAACAAAGGAAAGGGACTCTGTCGATCCCTTCTCTCTTTTGTAAATTAGAAAACCGATCGAGAAGATTGTAATTTCTTTTTTCTAAGTCTGATACAGAGAAATTATATTGAGAAAATTGTAACTCATTCTTTTTCTAAGTCTGTTAGAAAAAACAATACAAATTTAATTCTCCATTTTCTTCTTTCAATTTTCCAACAAATAGTAGCTAAAGACCCGAGGATGGTCTTGTACCTCAAAGCTGATAAGGAGCTATTGACCAGTTTCATAGACTTTAAGATAGCCTAAGTCGCCCGCACTCTCAACGCCCGGGCGAATGCTCTCTCCAAGCTCGGGTCAACAAGCTCAAGAATCAGCCGGGGCTTGTCTACATTGATACCCTCGAGTGTCCCAGCATCTCCAAGTCACTCGACCATCATGGAGACTGAGACACCTGTCAGGCCCTGTTGGCTGGACCCTATTGCTCTCTGTCTAACATAGGGCACCTTGCCTGAAGATCTCGCCAGAGCCAGGTGTCTCCAAAGGAATTCTTGTCGTTATCTCATGATTGATGGACAACT
>BQKN01000223.1:121224-132157 GCA_022839385.1 Asparagus kiusianus
ATATGTATATGTGTGTGTGTGTGTGTGTGTATATATATATATGGAGATGTTCTAATAAAAACCTAGAAAACTAAAAACCAATCCTAACCCTACATTCTATTTCATCCAATAGTCAAGATTGAAAATGGCAGAATTGAAAATAAATACACATCAGCTGACAAAATACCAGTAAAAGGGGTAATTTAGGAAAGAGTAATTAATGAAACACGCTGTAATTAATTACCAAAAGCTGTAAAACACTTCTTCTCACGAAAAAGACGGTTCAGTTTCACTCTATCTTGAACCCAGTTTCATCTTCTCTCTACCCGAACACCTAAATTCTTCACATTCCGTCTCCTGGTTTCTTTCAACATCTCATTCCAACTCGAACGAAGACGAACAGCAAGACTTCGACGAGCCAGATGAAGAAAAACAACTCAGAAACTCCAAAACCCTCATCTTCAAGAAGGGGTAAAACGATTCCAACCCTCATCTTTAAAAATGTATATTTTTATCATAGTTTGAAAAAATTTCATAGATTCAGTGAGGAAAGTTTCGAAATTTTCACATGAATCACTTGCATGTTGTTGAATATTTTTTTATTTTATTTTTTTAGCTTTATAAAATGTTATCGATGCATGTTCTAGTTTAGGGTTTTTATTTTTTACATTTTCCTTGTTCTTGTTAGAATAAGTTAAGTTCTTTTTAATATTGTAAGATGTTTTCATTTGTTATAAATGGGTAGCGATTAATTTTGGTTGTCTGGTATTTTGCAATATGCAATGTAGTTGAATCTCCTCTATTCACTTAAGTGAATCGAGATTCACTGTGGTGAATCAAGATTCAATAGAGTGAATCGCAATTCATTGGATGAATCTCGATTCACCCATGTGAATCGCTATTTAGTGGTGTCAATTTGTATTCACTCAAACATAGAGAATCTCGATTCACTAATGTGAAACCAGATTCATCGTAGAGAATCGAGATTCATATATTGGATTTTCTTACCAGTTATGGAAAAATGATTGCTCTTTAAACTTCAACTTTATCAGGATTGTTAGTTTTTTTAAAAAAAATAACAAATACGATCGAAGGCCGAGTATATAGGATGGAAACTTTCCCAAATATGATCTGAGGCCGAGTATATAGGATGGAAAAATTATATGCTTTATATATACTAACAGTAAAATTAAACTGTAACGATGATCAGTTTTTCCTTGTTGTGTTGAAGGATGAGGCACTGAAACAATCTGGATTCACTTTGCTAAAGCTCGATACATTTTGTTGAATCTCGATTCACTTTGCTGAATCTCATTACATTATGTTGACTCTCGATTCACTTGAGTGAATCGAGATTCACTGCAGTGAATCGAGATTGACTGTAGTGAATCGAGATTCACTTGAGTAAAACGCGTTTCACTACAGTGAGTCTCGATTCACTACAGCGATTCAATGGAATGAATTGAGATTCACTCAAGTGAATCGCGATTTAGTGGAGTGATACGAGATTCATTTCAGCAAATCGCTATTCACTGGAGTGAATCGCGATTCAGATTATAATATCTTGATTCAATAATGTGATTCCACCTTCAAAGGCTCGCCTCATTAAAAAATGAATTGTCATGGGTTTAGCAGGTCTACGATCTAGTTCAAGGAACCAACAAAAAACATGTGCTGAGATTGTTGAGTTATCTACACCTATACCTCAACAGACGACAACACGCACTGTGAACATGCCCAGCAATGACGACGACTTCATCAACCCCCCAAATAATCCTACCGGTGAGGAAACATCAAAGCGTACAAGGGATGAAGACAATGTACATATCCCAAAAGGGATGAAGATGAAAAAGGTTAGTGTACTAAACATCTTTAATTTTTTGTGTATTCAATGATAGATAATTTGATCTAATTATATTATTTTTGTCACTGAATAAGGTTGTGAAAAGAAAATATGTGCGGTCAGTGCACAGCAGTGACGATGACCTCATCAAACCCCTAAATAATCCTGGCGGTGAGAAAACATCAAAGCGTAAGAGGGATGAAGACAATGAACATATCACAAAAGGAAGGAAGAAGATGAAAAAGGTTGGTGTACTAAACATCTTTATTTTATTTTATTTTTTGGTATTAACTGATGGATAATTTGATCTAATTATATTATTTTTGTCACTGGAGAAGGTTGTGAAAAAAAAAATGTGAGGTCTGAACCTAAGGAGTTGACTAGGATACAGGTATCTCCAAAGATATTCTCTGATATGGTTTTGTCACTCACTGACTCCCAAAAAGAATGGGTGAGACTAGCTGGACTTGGAGGTCTTTTACAATTTGGATTAAAGGAACTGTCACATATGTTGGGGTACTTGATTCTACAGTCGTTTGACAGTGAATCCGTTGCGCTTAATCTTCCCAGAGGATCAATTAGTATCACAGAGGAAGATGTACATCAAGTGATGGGATTACCTCTGGGCAGGAAGCGTATACCAGCCTCCAGTGATCGGAAGTCAGCATTTGTGGATGAATGGAGCGCTCAATTCACAGACAGTGTTGGTTGGAAAATTACTCCAGGGGCTGTGTCTGAGAAACTGAAACAGAGTTCTGATGTTAACCTGCTTTTTAAACTGAATTTCTTGGTTCTCTTTCATAACAACATAATCCAGTCGCTTAGCAATCCTTATGTCAACCAACGGATTCTAGTTCTTGGTGACAATGTTGATCAGTGCTCTGAATACAATTGGTGTTCTTTCTTGCTTGACTCAATGATAGAAAGCCAACACAAGTGGAAGGTAGACCCGACAAAACAATTCTACACGGGTCCTCTTGCATTTTTGATTGTAAGTCACTTGTATAATATTGATTTATTTTTACATTACTGTAGTTAAAGTAGTTTTACATGATGATTACTAATTGGTGTGCTTTATTTCTTATCTCTGTCTTTCTAGCTGTTCTATGCCGATCGGGTTCTTTTCAAAGGGAGGAGGTTGGTTGAGAGAACAACCCCAACATTTTTAGGCTGGACTGACTTGGCCTTGAAGGAAAGACAGTCAGAAGAAATAACTACAAATTCATTTGGCAAAGGTGCATTTACAGAGAGGGTTGAACTTGCACCTTCATCTCGAATGCAGAGTGGTACTGTAAACTCGCCTAAAAGTGTTGAGACGATTCGAAAGGTTAGCAAATTAGGTTGCAAGACTTAGTTTATTCAATTTAATCTCGATTCAGTAGGAGTGAATCGAGATTCACTTAAAACTGAATGTCGATTCAGTTCAATGAATCGTTTTACTAATACTGAATCTTGTAGATTTCCTTATATTTAATCTCGATTCAGTAGGAGTGAATCGAGATTCACTTAAACGGAATGTCGATTCAGTTCAATGAATCGTTTTACTAATACTGAATCTAGTTTCAGATCAGTAGTTATCGATTAAGTTAAACTGAATTCCGATTGACTTAAGTGAATCTGGATTCAATGATACGCAATATCGATTTACTGAAGTCAATCTGGATTCACTACTATTGAATCTCGATTCACTAAAGTGAAATTAGATTTACTCTAGTCGACTCTGGATTCAGTCATTTGAATCGCGATTCAAATACATTTCATGTAATCTCAATCTATCGAATCTTGTCTCTCGCCATGTTAATAATTTATGGTTACCAATGTCTGTGATATTCAAACTGCAGGATTGTATTGAGAGGGTGCAATGGAGAGCTGCAGAGTTGGAATCTGCAAAAGATAGATATGATGCTGAGTGTGAGACAATGAGAAAGCTGTTCCCTAATGACAATGAGCTCTTTCAAATTCAAGACAGAGTTTCAAATGTTCTTGTGCAGGGGTGTGGATATCGTGGAAGCACCTATGACACTGAAACAGCTGTGGGAAACATTGTTGATGATACCCCTAATGTAAACACCAAGGTGAGTATAGATATGCATGGTTCGCCTGCTGTTGATCCAATATCAGCTGACTTACCACAAACACAAGTCTCTCCAAAGTTTATCCAATAGGTTGATAAGATTATAGAGTCTGTTAGCATGGATAAGGTTGACAGAGCAGTGAGGCGGAAGCTCAGCGAATCTGGTACCCTACAAACTGAAGAACCTAGTTTTTCTCTTGGGCTGACACAGGATACTCAGACTGAGACAGTGGAAATGGTTGATGTTGTTCAGATTGCTAAAGTTTGTGAATCTGAAATCATTGATGAATCTGTATGCTTAACTGATAAACAAGCTGAAGATACTGATGCAGTAGATGAACGTAAAGGTAAGAAAGTACATGTGACCGAAAATAAGGGACATGCGGGAAGGGGGAAAGAAAAGAGGATGGTGAAGCCTGCAACGTCTCTTTGGTCACCATGGTTGCAGAGGGTATCTCAGATTACTGCTAGGCAAAGTCAGATGGAATGCATCATATGGAATTGGGTGCATAGAGAAGAAGCAAGGCATTCAGATGATGATTCTGATGAAGAAGAGAATTTGTGAGTTCTTAAATCTTATTTGTTATTTTATTTTTAGGTGTGAGACTCACTGTTTTTAGTATTTTTTTCCCTTTATTAAATTGAATATTGTTACTGTTTTTCAGTGAAATGGTTTTTAAGTGGAGACAAATTGAATGTTTCTTACCTGCTTTCAAGACTTTCCTTCCTTCTGAGGACATTGAGGCAAATTTAATCAGCCTTTGGTCCTATATTTTGAACAGCAGAGAAAAAATGAAGTCTGAAAATTCTCCACTTAGATTCTTCTGCAATGTTGAGACAACCGTACGTATTTTCCTTTATTTAATTTAAAATAACACTTGAGTTACATTTTATTTAACCAGTTTTATGTTGTACAGTTTTGCAACATTCATCACACAGATGAGGCCAATGATGAATTGAGATACAGTAGATTTGCTTCCCGGATGGATGAGCAACTTGCTCTGTATCCACATATGAAGTTTAATGAGATTGATATGGTAAAGATTCGAAGACAATGTTTTTGTTCTTTAACTCAATTTTAACTATATCTGTAAAATCTCTGATGAAATTTCACAACCATTAGGTCTTCTTTCCCATAAATGCGTTTGAGCATTTCTACATTGTGTGCTATGGGCTAAAGAACCCAAGTATGGAGCTGATTGACAATAGCAAAAACTGCCCAGACTACAAGGAAAAATACCAAGGTCGTCCTGAGGGTTTGGTATGTTTTTCCACCTTACGTATATGCTTTAAGCATTTACTGGCAGAATACAGTAATAAGTGAATCTGGATTCACTATAGTGAATCCGGATTCACTATAGTGAATCCGGATTCACTAGAGTCATACTTCCAGATTCGCTAACTCTAGTAAATCTCGATCACTAGAGTTAGTGAATCTGGATTCACATCTTACTGTGAATCTCGATTCACTAGAGCTAGTGAATCTGTGTTCACATCACGGAATCACGATTCACTAGCTATAGCTAATTGTAATGAATCCAGATTTATTAGAGTGAGTCCAGGTGAACTAACTCTATTATATCCTGGCGAGCTAGATCCAATGAATCGTGATTCACTGTCGTTAATACTGTTTCCATATAAACAACCAAAACAATTTGTATATTACATTAAACATTACTGTATGATAATTTGGATTTGTTATGTGACACTGATTACTTTTGATGAAACAGCACAAGAATTTTGTGAGATATTTGGCACACAAAAAACATCACAAGGCGAGTGAAATAAATACATTAACGCCTGACAGACTTGAGATGGAGTGGAGAACGGCCAAAAATGAATTTGATTGTGGTATTTTTATCATGAGACATATGGAGACCTACATAGGCGGTGGTACAGCAAATTGGAACTCTGGTTTCCATAGAGAGGGTGTAAGTGTTTAAACTAATAATGTGTTGATAATTTATAGTTAGTCTTTTTAAATTAATAAAATTTAGAATATAGCTACTGAATCTTGAACTGAACTTTTGTTCATATCGATAGGAGCGATTAAAAAATCAGCTACATAGACTAAGGTCTATATACTGTTGTCAAATTCTTACTGAACCAACAAATGAATTGGCCAAAGAAGTCATCAGGAAAGCCCAACTGTATCATGCTGAAACTACCAAATTCAAAAAAGAGACGAGGAAGATCACAAGATCTCAAAGAAAATGATATTCTGTAATCAGCATAATTTTCAATGTTGAAGTTTACAGTTATTGAGTACATTGTCGCTTAATGTTATAGAATACTCCAGTTTGTTTTGAACTGCTTTTCTATGCAAATATACTTTATAAGAATAGCTTTGTCATAATTTTATTTCTAGATTTGTGAATAGTTTGGATATATGAAAATACTGTGAAGGTACTGAATGCAATTGGAAGAATTTCGATTTAAGCAGAGAATGTGAGTTATAATTCAAGGTTTTATGTAAGATTCAATAAATTAATCATACTTATTGTGGATTATATGTGTTTAATCTGGAATCACTGTTTCAATATTATCTCAAGTTATTACTAATTTATTTGATTGAATCTAGATTCACTATAGTGAATCTAGATTCAGTTTAGTGAATCCAGATTCACTACAATGAAAGATTCAGTAAGTTAATCATACTTATTATGGATTGAGTGTATTTAATCTGAATTCACTGGGTTTAATAGTGTACTAAAGTTTTTAGTAATTTATTTGATTGAAAATAGATTCACTATAGTGAATCCATATTCAGATCAGTGAATGCAGATTCACTACAATGAATCTATGTTAATTATAGTTAGTCCAGAATCACTTAAAGCGAACCAATCAAATAATTTGATTGTTTGATTGATTATAATGAATCCCTATAGTGATATCGAGATTCAATATCAGTGAATCTATATTCACTACAATGAATCTAGATTCAATATAGTTAGTCCATAATCACTTAAAGCGAATCAATTTTAAACTGATGACTGCATACAACTACTTTATCATTCCTTTTGAAATAATAAAACTAATAATAATGGGTAGAAATCAATTCAATATACTAACATGACACAACGTAACCATGTAATTAATAATCTAGTAAATATATGTAGTTAAGAATTACACAATTCAACAATTTTAATAAGAAATGTATTACTAAACATGATTTTGAAACGAAATATGACAACTAAATTAAACATCACTCTGCTGTAATGTTTTCTTTAATGGGCATGTCTGTGCGTCATGGAAATCAGTTTTTTTGCACATATTACACAGCCTTGGCACCTTCTTCTATCGTTGACTAATTGATTTCTCATAATCACCAACAATTCTCCGTCCACACCCCTTGTTTCTACCTTCAATGGGAGGTTTAACAATCACTTCAGCTGGTATTCCATTACATCATTTTTGTTCTGTGTGTCAGATTTCCAACTAGATTCACGCAAACTGTGCTTCAACTCCTTCAACTTCCCTTCCAGGTAGTCAATTCTCTCACCATCTAAACCTGCCAAACTCACACAAGATTGGAAATCATACCATATGTCATTCAACTTGCGATTTGTAACTTCAATTGCATTGCACTGTTCTGATATTTCCTTGAACTGCAATGAATGCCTCATCTCAGTACCTTTTGTCCATCGGTTCACAACAAGATGTCTTGGTATTTTTGTTACATCAGCTTGGTTCAGTGCAAAAAAACCATGTCTACATACTATACCCACTTTCTCAAACAGCCTACACGTACATTACACGTCATTGTTCCCATAAGCGTGTTTCACCTAAAATTCAAAAAACAATGTATATTAGCACCGAATAAAAAAAAGAAAATGACAAGCGCATGAAATGGTCACTGAATCTCGATTCAGTGGTGTGAATCGAGATTCACTTCATTGAATCGTGATTCACTGCATTGAATCTGGATTTAATTTTTATTGTTTCAATAAACATTATTGAGTTTTACCTCAAATATTTTTCCATGTCTCTTTTTGTCCTTTATGGAAAAAATCTTCACACCATCTTCTTCTGATATACTGGTGATACTCATATCATAACAGGATGACATTATCTCTTTCTATACCTCATAAAACATTGTTCGAGTGTACAACTCTGCTGCATCCCTCTCCAATAACAATGGGTGTCCATTCTTGGCATCGACTTTGTTCCTTCATAGTTTAATCTTGCGTTTGTATGCATTTGCTTATCCATAGCACTCTCGTATCGGAGATAAAATTTTATCAATGTGTCAGATCTACGGTTGAATTTGTTAAAGAAACTATTCTCACTCTCTGATATTGATGTAGTACGCAATAAACCAGCCATTGGATCATCAGCATAATAGGCTGGAATCCATGACTCCCGAATGTTATACAGTTCACACAACCATTCATTACTTTTAAGCTTAAATTCTTTCATAACATCTTTCCAACCTACTTCAAATGTTGCTGGATCTATATCTATACTCCAAATCAGTGCATTGATCTTCCTCTTGAAATCATCCATCTTCGAAATGCATTTTGCCAACTACAATATAAATATATAACGAAAGATTCAGTATTTATCTAATGAGGATTCATGATATTTATATGTGGGATTCATTACCTTTTGGTTAAATTTCTTCATGATGTGCCACATGCACAAACGGTGACGTGCTTCTCTAAAGACGGTTGGTATAGTTTGCTTCATGGCAGAGCACTGATCTGTAACAATACACTTTGGCTCGCGAATCATGCATTTCATGAATACCTCAAAACTCTAGACATAGTTATCAATGTCCTCTTTAGCTATCAATCTTGCTGCAAATACAACACACTTCTTATAATTGTCGAGACCAGTGAATGAAACAAACTTCATGTTGTACCTATTGTATCACATACAAAAAAATATAAGATTTACTATGATATATAATTAGAATATTGAAAATCGTAAGAGATTAACTATAAAATCTTACTTGTTTGTGGAATATGTAGAGTCAAATGATATCACATCTCCAAATACATCGTAATTTCGTCGTCCAATAACATCTACCCAAAAAATGCGAGTTAATCGACCCCCTTCATCGACTGCATAATCATAGAAAAATCCATCACACATCTCCTTCTTATTCGTGAACTTCTTGATGATCATTTGAGCATCTCGATCACCAATATAAAGCTTCACATCCCTACTCCAATTTTTAAACTCGGTACACGTAGCACCAACATTAGAATAACTTCCACACAACTCTTTAGCAAAGTTATATGTTTTGTTAGGCCCCAGGTTGGCTTTTGAACCATCAAATACAAGTTTCTTATGTGCGAGACCGAGAACTCTATTTGACTTCAAATATTGTTTCCCACTACCGGAGACCAAAAATGAGAATGCTCTTCAATGAATGAGAGAACATTATATCCTTTCAAACCATCGAACTTAAAAACGACTTTAGCTTTGCAACCACATCTACTAGATACAGTTCTCCTTCTCTTTTTAGAAATGCTACTAAAATCCTCAAAATCAACATCCATCTTTGATTCATTGCTGCCAGCTCTACTGCAAACAATGTGTTTAAGAAGAACTGTACCGTCCTCATGTTTCTTCTCTGTATGCCGTCTGATCTCAAACCCACTTTTATGTCCATACTCTCGGTAAAACTCTATACCATCCTCTAGTGATCGGAAGCTTTGGTTTAGATAAGGTTTAAATTCAGCTTCAACCCGAGGTTTCTAATACATACCACCACCTAGTGATTCAAAAGGAATCGAGCTAACTTCGTCCATTCCATCTTCCCCAAAATCACTGTCCGATGCATTTATAACATGTGGTTGTGGTTCCTTTATTTGTTCATTGCTGCCTACAACTGAATATAAAACAACATAAATCATATGGCTATGTTTTGATATACTGAATCTGGATTCATCACAATGAATCTGGATGCACTAGAGTGAATCTCGATTCACTGCATTGAATCCAGATTCACTACATTAAACCTGTGAATCCAGTTGAACACGTTCTAGTTGTTCGAGAATGCAGTGATTTTCATAATGTATTCACATGTTTACTGTAGCGAATCTGGATTCATAGAATTGAATCCAGATTCACTAAAGAAAACATGTGAATACATTATGAAAATCACTGCATTCTCTAACAACTAGAACGTGTTCAACTGAATTAAAGCTCTCCAATTAAATTTACATAAAACGTTTACGAATGTAAACTCCTAGATAATAAGTCATATGACTAAATTTTGATATACTGAATCTAGATTCACTGGAGTGAATCTCGATTCACTGCATTGAATTCATATCATTGCTAATTAATCTGGAGTGAATCTCGATTCAATGCATTAAATCCAGATTCACTACAATAAACAAGTGAATAAATTATGAAAATCACTGCAATCTCTAACAATGAATCTCGATTCAATACAGTGAATCTAGATTAACAACTAGAACGTGTTCAACTGAATTCAAACTCTCCATTTAAATCTCCATAAAATGTTTAAGAATGTAAGCTCCTAGATAACAAGTCATATGACTAAGTATTGAAATACTGAATTTGGATCAATTACAATGAAAACAACTAGAACCTGCACACCTGAATTCAAGCTCTCTATTTAAATCTCCATAAAATGTTTAACAATGGCCAGCTGCTGGACGATGAACGAGAGAGCTGAAGAATGATGAACGAGAGCTGCTGGACGATGAACGAGAGAGCTGAAGAACGATGAACGATAGCTGCTGGACGATTTCTCGATTGAGAGAGAGTTGAAGGAAGATGAACGAGAGCTGCTGGATGATTTCTCGATTGAGAGAGAGCTGCTGTTCATGACTGTTGGGTTGCCTTAGCCGTGAGATTGCATGGGGAAATGGAGAACTCAACAGACAAGCATTAATTACCTCTCTTTAGGGGGCTGTTTATTTTACCTGATTACCCTTATGCAGCTTTAATCTCAGCCATTGGATGAATCTAGATCCAATGGAGAGGATTGGATTTTAGTTTTTAGGATAGTGAGGTTTTTATTTGAACCTCTCCCTATATATATATATATATATATA
>BQKN01000223.1:141732-155121 GCA_022839385.1 Asparagus kiusianus
GAGGCCAGTCCATCAGATCTAATAGCGTACCGACTCCGAGATTCCGGGGCGGGGCGTTACATAGCACCTTATGAAGCATTATACGGGAGGCCTTGTAGATCCCCGATTTGTTCGGTAGAGTTATGCAATAGCTTATTACTTGGACCAGATTTGGTTGGATAGGATAAACTATGGAGAATGTAGTGTTGATTTGGAAGTGTATTCTTACCACCCAAGTCGGCAAAAGAGCTATGCAGATCAGAGATGACAGCCTTTATAGTCTCAAGTTAGAGATTATATTTTATTAAAAGTATCATCGATGAAGGGTGTTCAACGATTTAGTAGACGGGGAAAGCTTGCCCCGAGTTATGTTAGACCATTTAGGGTCAATAAGCGTGTTGGAGCCATTTCGTATTAACTAGATCATCTCACATCAATGTCGGGTGTACATGATATTTTCCAGGTTTCGATGATCAATAAGCATTTACGTGAAGAGGAGTGACATATAGTGTTTGACGCACCAGACTTAGAGATTCAGACTGATTTGACAAACATTGAGATTCCATTTTGTATTCTTGCCAGAGAGGGTAAGAAGCTTAGAAATAAGATGATTCCTTTAGTTAAAGTGCAGTGGAATCAGAAAGGAGATGAGGAAGCTTCTTGGGAGTGCGAGGAGGATATGTATCATGACTACCCACACCTGTTTGAGCAGGTAAAATATTAATTATGATTTTTTTGTGTTCATATTATCTGTATAGACACATTTACATTTAACGCTGGAATGTGGGTATTAACACTTAGCTCCTAATCTTTCGGACACATATGGTATATATATGGGGGGTTCTTTGTTTGGATTTTTCGCACGACGTACTAGTTCCGTTTAACTAGGGGTTAAGTGGGAGTATTTGCATTCTAGATCGTTAAGTGTAAATATTGCTTGTGATATCTATCTTGGGATTAATGATATGAGATGTGTATATAAAGATTTCCTTGTCTAGATTATTCCCTCAACCTGTTTTTCTCGCATTATTAATCTCTAAAGATACGTTTGTGGAATTTCGAGGACGAAATTCTTTTAAGGAGGACGAATGTAAAACCCCCAAAAAAATTTAAAAATACTATGGTAAATAGTATTAAATGAGTTATATATGATAAATATCATTTAATGATGAATGAGCATGATAGTAATTGATTTGAGACCAATTAAGAGTATATATGTATTACACACTTATGAAGTTTGAATATGGAAAAACACAAAAGACAACACTTGTAGGTCTCTTCAACATCTTTCCAACGCATCTTAAATTATATCATTCTAAGGTCGGAAGAAAATGTTACATCCAAAATACCGAAGTCTATTTTCCAAGTCTGTGTGGGTTTCCTGTTTCAGGTCATATTTGTTTGTTTCGAGTTTACCTCTATATATACCTATGTTTTTCACAAATAATTCTCTTTTACATTATATTTCTGAACCCTAGCAGCCACCATCTCCACTAAAAAAGTCCTAGAGCATATTTTAGTGAATTTTGAGAGTTTTGTGAAGTAAATATTAAGAAGAGGGCGAGATCAACGACGTTTGGTGAGGGAGAACCTATTTGCTTGCACCCTTAGATTTTTTAGCAGCGTGTTGCAAGATTATCTTCCTCCAAACCTATCCCCTATAGAAATTTATGTTTTTAATATGTATAATTGGTTAATATAATGTGTAATGCTTATTTCAATGATTTTAAATCCTAGTTTTGATGTTAAATTTTAAAACAACAAAGAGATCAAAAGAATTAATCTTTAATTGATAAAAATAGATGATCATAATCAATAGTTTTCAGATTAATTAATAATTCATGTTTTACATGGCCTAAACCCTTGTTTTGTGGGAAAATTGAAGATGAAAATGCAGAATCGAATTTTTATATTATTCTTTCTGACAGGCTTAGAAAAAGAATTAATTACAATTCTCTCGATACAACTTCTTTCTAATAGACTTAGAAAAGAAATTATAAATCTTCTTGATCGGTTTTCTAATTTACAAAAGAGAGAAAGATCAACGGAGTTCCTTCCCTTTGTTTAAAACTGGATTCTTCTTGGCGTCAATGGAATGCCTCCCTTGAATGTTTGCGTCGAGTTTGCTTTCCGTTGATGATCCGAACACTTAAACTCATGAAACACGGTTGAATCCTCTTGATTAATGTTGATGATAACTTTAGTGGTAAGTTTGAAAATAACTCTTAATTCTTAACGAGTTTAAGAACTCAAAGCGAGTTTAAACTCTGTAACAAAGTTGATTTGAACTGAAAATCAGTTTTAAAGCCAAGCACCAAGCTCCAAGACCTTTGTTGCTGAAGAACGCCCCAAGATCTCCAAGAACACAAATGTCAATCTCTCTTTATGTGATATGGCGGATGCAAAAAGTCGATCCAATTGGAGATCCAGAACTCAGTTGATTTTTCCGTCGTTTATAGGGGATTAAGGGGTGTAACCGCCCCCTTAATTTGCTGCTAAATGGAGGAGTGATACCCTCAAAATGTTGAAAATAGTTTTAAAATCGTTCAACTCATGTTTGAATGAGTCAAAAGTAAGAATTACGTTCTAAACATGAATTCTGCGTTCTGGACCTGGGACGCAGAGTTAGGCTCTGCATTTGAGCCTGAAAACGTAGCCTAAAAACACAGTCACGAACTCTATGTTTTGAGGCTGGAATGCAGACACGAACTCTGCATTTTTGAGCCTGAAGACGCAGCTATGAACTCTGCATTTTGAGTCTGAAATACAGCTACGAACTCTGCGTTTTGAGCTAAAAACGTAGCAATGAACCCTGTGTTTTGGATCTGTAATGCAGCGATGAACTCTGCATTTTGGATATGGAACACAGCGATGAACCCTATGTTTTATTTTTAGGATGCAGAGATGAACTCTGCATTTTGACTCTGGAACATAGAGGCGAGCCTCAGGCGAGCTTGGTGAGCTTCAGGCTAAGTTCAATATTCAGGCGAAGTCCAGTCCTATAGACGGACTTCAGAACATAACTTGCTGTGAAGAACAGGTCATAACTTTCAAACCATAAGTCAGAATTGGACGAATTATATATAAAATTGACTATCTCGATGAGACAGAACCGACCAAACCCACCCTAAGGGTTTGGTTTGCTCCCATCCATTTTGCCAAATTCCTTACAGTTTGAGAGATATCTACGTTTTGATTTGAAAAGACCATCAATTTGTAGTCTCTTTTGCTAAAGTATTGCAAAGATCATCATCTTGTAACAATAGTCTTGGCTCCTTAAAAATATGAGAGTCATCAGATTGTAACTCCTGATGTTGATTGTGAAGGCTGTTGAATTAGAACTTTCATCGGTTGTTGCGAAGGTCGTCAGACTATAACCTTAATCGATCTACATAAAAGTTTTTAACTTGTAGCCTTCTGAAAGTCGTCAAATTGTAACTTTTATCATTAGTGTTTAATGAGGATCAGCTATCGTAGTAATTTTTAGACAGCCTATAGGACCTTCTCCAAAGTTTTTGAAAGTTCACGGTTTACTGAGATGAATTTTCAAAATACTTTGGATCTCAACTCTGATCTTGGAGTTGTTGATTCATTGTTATAAAGGAGTTGTTCTCTGCACTAGCTTCGAAAGCATTTTGGTTGAAGGGATTTGCCACACAGAACCTATGTAAAGATGGCTTCAAAGAGAAACTGTAGCGACGGTGCAAGCTAGTCATGGCAGAAGCTCTCAAACGTCGCGTCACGGCTCACATTCATTCAGCTAATGTGCCTGCAAACATTCATAGGATTTTTGGTAAACCCCCAGCCATCAACAAATTTGATAAGGCTTTACCAACTACCGTTTGAGTCAGGCTAGCATGTGGATTGTCTAAGTCCATTCCACATGTAACGTTATGCTAAAAGAATAAACTCTCTTAGACTTAGTGTTATGATGTCGAATACATATACTTTGTTAATTTCACGGGAATGGACTACCCGACAACACGTGTTAGGCGTAAGCTTATCTCTAATTAGGGATCGAGAAAAAGTCCTCCATGTGTAAAATGCATGGATTTTTAGTGCTACGATGTTGAATACGTAGACTTCGCCATTATTGCGGGAATAGGCCAACCGACAGCATGTGTTAGATGCAGACTTATCTCTAATTAGGGATTAAGATAAAGTCCTCCATGCATGAAAGACATGGATTTTAGTGTTATTAATAATAACCTGCTATGATATTAAATACGTAGGATTTTGTTATTTTCACGGGGAAAGACTAACCGGCGACGCATGTTAGGCGAGACTTATCTCTAATTAGGGATCGAGATAAAGTCCCCCATGCATATAAGGCATAAATTTTTCGTGCTACAATGTTGAATATGTACTTTATCGTTGTTTCTTCCTGTGTTATATTTTTACTTGAAACACTGGAAAAAAATTAGAAGTGTCAGAGGTGTAGTATTAACTTGGCATAAATTTTCACTTAGAGTAAAAATCAGAAATTTTCTTTATTATCACTAAGATAATTCCGAAAAATCTTTAATCCGTTGGGGATTTTATAATGAAAACTTATTATTCTAGTTGAAAAAGGATTAACAAGTTCATTGTGTGGTTTAACTGTTAGAGGTGTGATGTTAACCTAACAGTATTTTATGGGTCTATCGCTCTATTCAAGGGAGTCGATAAGTTGATTTGGTCATCAGAGGTTTTCTGTTAACGTGGCAAGATTGTGGACATATCTCCCTATTGAAGAGAGTCGATAAGTTAATTGTCAGAGGTATTTTGTTAACGTGATAAGATTGTGGACCTATCACTCTATTAAAGAGAGTCGATAAGTTAATTGTCAGAGGTTTCATGTTAATATGACGTCATCAGAGGTGTGATATTAATGTGATGAAATGATTGATTATCAGAGGTGTGATATTAACGTGACAGGATTTGTTGCAATCGGAACAACTTTATGGACCTATCATCCTATTGAAGAGGATTGATAAGTGAATTGTCAGATGTGTCATATTAACATGATAAGAATTTGTTACGATCGGAGCAACTTTAAGGACTTATTGTTCTATTGAAAAGAGTCGATAAGTTGATAATCAGATGTGTAATATTAACGTGACAGGATTTGTGGTTTTTGTGGTTGACAGAGGTATTCCATTGAACATGACAACTCAGAAAATTTATTACTCATAATCCAATGGACCGCAAATAAACCAACCCCTAGTCTTGAACAAGTTCAGGGGAAAAGTGGTAGACAAGATACATCGCCTAGTGGGCCACTATCCGTCAAGTCGTTCAGAAGCATTAGAGTATAATGACTATGATTGGAATACGTCACATAGCAGGCCATTATCTGAAGGGTTTGGCTCTCAGAGGTAACTGTTAACGTGATAGTTTTGTGGATCTATCATCCTATTGAAGAGGATTGGCTTCAGTGGCCGTAGTATCTTCCCCTTTTGACTGAGAAGATTAGGCTTGGTCCCATTGTTCAGGTTGATTCTGCTTACTTTGTTCTTCGACTTTGACCATTGCAATAATTTTTTGAGCATGTTCACCTTGAGAGATTAGTGGCTCCAGGAATAGCATCCTGCAACCCTCATTTGTGCTAGAAGATTGGTCTGCAAGTTATGTAGACAGGTCTCCACTAAGGTAGACTATGTCATATCTGTCGGGCATCAAAGAGCCATGCTTCAGAACCTCTTGACGAAGGCTTTGACGGGCTCCCTCTTCTTTTGCTTAGTGGCAAGAAGGGTATGGATGGTGACTTTTGTATCCTCTTTAAAGAATCTTGACAAGAATGGTCTCTCTAGATCAGCCCACTTTTAGATACATCCAACAAGAAACTTTATGAATGATAACACATTTTTATTACAATTTTATACCCTCATTACCTATTTTATATGAATAAATATACCACTAATAATTATTTTTATCTTTTAATTGCAGGTTAATGAAGAATAAATCTCAAACTCCCATCTCTCAACAAAAACCAATGAATTAAATGAAGAGCACAAGTAAGAGCCAAAAAGCCCAAGCCCAAAATCAAGCCGAGTAGCCTGTAGAAGCCGGAGAAAATAAAAAAAATTTAAATATGGAAAAAATGTATTCAAGATAGTTGGCTGCAAAAAAACGACGATATCTCCCAATCCGGAAGGCGAAATTAACATATAATATATGAAAATTGCATATCTCGACGAGACGAAGCCAACCGTGAAATCAAAATTTTTATTGGAGCATCGATGCGCGCATCGATACGGGCATCGATGGTTGTATCGATGTGAAGTCGTCCAGAATTCATCAACGGCCGAAATTACATTCTTGGGGCTCAAGTTTGATCCAAAGGCTCTTATTCACTGATGTTTACTATAAATAGGAGTAGAGAGTGGGGGGTTAGGGGTGTGAAAATTTTTGTAACTCTATTTGGAGAGGAGGGCTACTCTTAATTGAGAAGGCCTTCCAAATTTGTAACTTTTTGTTACAATTAATAAAAGAATTTTTTACCATTTTAAATTTTTCTTTTCTTCTCTTTGTTGGATGATGAAGATGAAGATGGAGATGGAGATTAATTTGAAGGTTTGTTTTTCTTATTTCTCTTTTATTGCTTATTAGTTTAGATTTATTTTCATGCTTGTAATTAGATTTTATTTTCTTGTTTAAATAACCAAGAGGCTAGAACCCTCTTGCCTTAGATTTATTTCATACTTATAGAGTAGATTTATTTTCTTATATTTAATTCTTGTAATTTATTTTATAGTTTAGATTTTGTAATTTATTTTGTAGTTAGATTTTAATTTCTTACACTATTCACCTTAGGGCTAGAACCCTCTAGGGAATCACCATTTTCGAAGAAGTAGATTCAATTCTAGATTACTCATATCTTTAATTGAATCTGTCATCTTTACCTTCTTGAATTTTCTTTTTATTCTTGAATTTTCCTTTTTGATTCTTGATTTTATTCATCTCTCCTTGTGAAAATCATTCATTCATTGTCACACTTACTCTCACTTACATTTTGTACCTATTTACACACTATCATTTTCACTCTCTTAATCTCTTCACAATCACATTCATTCATCACTCCTATTTGTTATGCACACAACATAAGAACCGATTTTATATTTTCTCCTACAAAACATCTTCCTCATGGGATCGATGTCTTTATACTATAACTTGACATGGTTGTGCACTTGTAATATTTTTGGTACATATTTATGCCGCATCAAGTTTTTGGCGCCGTTGCCGGGGAAGGTGCTTAAGTAGGTTTTAATTATTTTTGTTCTTTAACTTGTGTGTTTATTGTGAAGGAAACGCTTGGAGCTTAAAGATCGCGGATTGGAGAACTAGGATTTGAAGATTTGCTTGTAGGTAACTCTTCTTTCTAGAATTTTTAATTCCACCATTTAGTTACTTCTTCACAATTAGAGACAATTAGGACTTAAAAAAGATTTTATTTTCATTGACCATAATAAAATTCACCCTCCACTTTGACATTTACTAACAAGATAATAAATTCAAATAATTTCCCCCTTCTCATTTGTTTGATTGTTAACCCTAATTAAAAAAAAGATTTTTTTTCTTTTCCATCCTTTTTAGTTGCTTTTAATTCATAGGGTTGCATTTCATATGGTTAATAGGAATTCACCAAGTTATTTGAATATCTTGATTTAGCACACACTTAAAAATATTTTTAAGGGAAAAACCCCATATTCAAGATAAGGTGAGGGATTTCATCATCCTTACCTTAGCCTAAAAATCACTAATTCCTTACTACACCACCCAAGCCTAATAAAACTCATTAGACGTTGGCCCTAAGGATTCGAGCTCAATAAGGAACAAAGAATCCTTAAGTGAACCGGTTTAAGTTTTCTTGGATTACTTGGTGTCTAAGACAAGGTTTAGGGGTTGCGTAAAGTGCTCCACAAGGAACGAGGTACTTAATTGATCTCTGATCACCCTCTAGTACTATCCTTACCTAGCTAACTACCCGGGTAAAACTTTAATCTTTTTACTTTAGGAGTTTTTGGTTAGGAGCTAGTCTAGTTGAGTTAGGTTTAACCCTAGAGTTAGAGTGATTAAATTGATTTGTTTTAGTTAGGATTTTTCTTTATCATAAAAAAACAAATTTTCTTTCTTTCCTTTAAAAAAAATTGTCTTGGTGTATGCAAACTTGGGTTAGGGATAATTCACATCGTTTAATTCGTTTTAAACCAATCATAGAAATGGTGTATCCTAATCCATTCGTTCTTCAAGATATGTACTATCCCATTAGGAATGCAATCCCCTCTTGCATTAGGCTCCCCGAAACAAATGGAATAAATTTTGAGCTTAGACCGTATTACATAAACATGCTTCCCAAATTCCTTAGAAATAAAATAGAAGATGCATATATTTTTATCTCGGAATTTGAGGAAGTGTGTATTATGATTAAAATGAGAGAATTAACAGAAGATACGATCAAACTCAGATTTATTCCATTTGCTCTTAAAGACAAAGCAAAAAAATAGCCGTATAGCTTACCCGTAAATTCCATCACTACTTGGGAGGAATTTATCACTGTTTTTCTTAAGAAATTTTTTCCTATCCATAAAACTGTGAAGCTAAGAAACAGCATCATGAATTTTAAAATTGTCCCGGGAGAACCTTTTTGGAAGTATTTTGACCGATTTAAAGATATTCTCATCCAATGTCCTCATCACGGCTTAGAAAAATAGCGATTGTGCCAAATAATTTATGATGGATTAGATTATTCTGAAAAAACTTTCTTAGAATCAATGTGCCACGAGGATTTTATGAGGAAAAATGCTGATGAAGCTTGGGAATTTCTAGAGAGTCTATCTAAGAAAACAATGTAATGGGAATACTGTGATGACATGGTTTCATCAATTCCCCATTCTAAGTGTAGTGGTCCTTTCTTGGAGTCAAACATTGCTTCTGAAGCGAAGATGGCGGCAATTCTGCGGAGGTTAGAAGCCTTAGAAATTAAGAAACGAGCTCCAGCTCGAATCAATCATATTTCTGCCCCAGGATGTCATAATTGTCAGTCTCCTATCCACGTTTCAGAGGAATGCCCTCTCCTAGGAAACAACCATGCATTAGAATAGATAAATGTTGCATTCCAGCGTCCTAGAAATGATTCATTTTCTCCAACCTACAATCCAGGTTGGAGAAATCATCCCAACTTTGCATGGAATCAAGGAAATTCTCTCTGAACTCAAAACTTTACTCCCGCTTTGACCCAACATTTTCCTAGGGGAAACACAGTTCCTTTCAATTCTCATTCACAATTTTAACAACCTAATTTGTCGTATCAAAATCAGTCTTCTCTTCATCAAGCTGTAATTCAGACTCCTCACAATCCAGATCAGGATAAACATCTCAATGTCTTGGAAAGAGGTTTGGAAACCATAATTAAGACATCCACTCAAACCACGAATATGTTGACTCAAACGTCTAGCACTTTGAATTCCTTCATGCAATCAATTGAAAAATGCTCAACTCCAACACTCAAGCTATAGCTAGATTAGAATCCCAGCTTGGTCAACTAGCTAGTGCCGTGAGTGAAAGAGAGAAAGAAAAATTTCTGAGTTAACCCGTGGTCAACCCTAAAGACACAGGATGCAGTTCATCCTATGAAGCTCAAGTGAATGCAATCCATTCATTTCGGTCAGGTAGACAGGTCGATAATCAAGTGAGAACTCCTCCAAGTCAAACTTTTGATCCAATACAAATTCCTTCTCCTTCTCCTTCTAATGAATCTATTCAACAATCACCCCCCTCAGATGACCAAGAACCTAAACCTGAACCTGAGCCTGCTTTTGATAGATTTAGACCAGTTGCTCCATTTCCAGATAGACTCAGGTCTAGGAAACACTCTTCTCAGGAGGAGAAGATCCTAGAAACATTCAAGCAGGTTAATGTCAACATTCCTCTCTTAGATGTAATTGAACAAATTCCATCTTATGCTAAATTTTTAAAAGAATTATGCACTAAGAAGAGGAGAATAAATGTTCCAAAGAAAGTCTTGTTAGCCGCCAATATCAGTAAAATGCTATCAAATCCCATACCTTTGAAACGTAAAGATCCAGGTTCTCCCATCATTTCATGTATCATTGGTAATACTCACATTGATAAGGTGCTTTTAGACTTAGGAGCCAGTGTCAATTTGCTCCCATATTCAGTCTACCAGCAAGTGGGTCTAGGTGTACTGAACCCAACCAGATGCACCTTACAGTTGACTGATAGATCTGTTAAGATCCCTATGGGTGAGTTAGAGGATGTTCTGATTAAGGTTGGAGATTTTATTTTTCCAGTAGATTTTGTAGTCTTGAAAACACAGCCTGTTTCTAATCCCAAATGACAGACATCTGTCATCTTAAGACAACCTTTCTTAGCCACTTCTAATGCTCTCATTAACTGTAGAACTGGTCAAATAAAGTTATTCTTTGGGAATTTGACTGCTGATCTAAACATTTTTAATCTAGGGGACCAGCCAAATAATCAGCCTCTAGAAATAAATTACATTCAGGAAAGATCAGAAGAAGAAGAAGAAGAAGAAGAAGAGTCTGATTTGAGTTTTGAGGAAACTTTTGATGAAGAGTTTGAGTTTTTAGAAGAAGCAGATCAGGTCCTTGAGAATAATAAAACTATGTTAAACATTTGCTGCTTTGAATTAAATTTTAAAGAACTCTTTCTTGATGAACTTAGATTCTTAGAGAATAATCAACAACCAAATTTTTAGAACTCTACAGAAGAATTGGTTATTAGAAAACAAAACTTCACAGTACAAGAGTCTAAGTTCATTAAGAAATGCAAAATGCATGACACCAATAATATCTACCTTACTTTGTTGCAAGAATTATTGAACACGCCGAAATGCTTGGAATTTCACATTATTGATTATATCATTCTGAATTTATTTAAAATCCGGGGAAGAATTTTTAACAATAAGGTAGGATTCAATGTAGAATACGAGCTCTTCGTGTTGAACACTTCATTCTGCATTATTTGTTTTGTTTATTTCAGAATAATAAAAAGAATTTATTCTTCTCTCATTTGAGAGTTTCTTGTTTAGTTGTAAAAAAAGAGAAAAAAGAAGAGAATAATAAATTTTTGATTCTATCCTCCTCGGACCAAAGATAATTATAGATTTTTATCAGCTGATCAAATGTAAGTACTGTTTTCATCAAAAATTGCCTTTTCCATTGATTTCAAACCTGTTACACCGTTAATCGATTACAAGTTCAAACTGAAAGAAAAGTTGATCTTTTTATAAGATCTTCTTACAATGAAAAATAAAGATTACAACTTTATCAAACAATGAAAGAAAAGTTGATCTTTCCCTGTGCCGGGGACGCGTTAGTCCGTGGACCATCGCAGATTAGACCCGATAGACAATATAATTACGCTCTTGTTTCACAAAGGAAACAATTGCGGAAGCGACAATCACGACCAAGCGAGATTGTGGCTCTTCTCGAGATTAAAACTAAGTTTAATCCGGAGGAAAGAAGGGGAAAGAATCACAAACCTTTCGAAGGGCTTTCTTTATGAAAGTATTCGCCAAGATCTGATGATTCTCCTCTGAAATTCGTGGTTTGTTGAACAATTTGACAGCACCTCACCTTCTCAACTTCAGATCCTCTTGAAAGAAGACCCTAGGCTTCTATTTATAGGCTTTTGGAGACATGTTTTTAGATAAGAACTGATGTTTAAACATTATCTACAGTTAATAATCACTTAAACGCGTTTAGAGATAGCCTCAAAATAGTTGGGGAGGCCCTAGGACGAAAGAATCCTTAAAAATCATAGAAATCCGCATTTTTGGAGGTTTGGGAGTCAAAAAGAGTCGTGGTGGCTCAGGACTGTGTCGGCCACCATTTGCTGGCTCAGCCGGCCACCATTTGCTGGCTCGGCCACCATTTGTTGGCTCGACCGCTATTTGCTGGCTGACGAGTGCGCGGGCCATTTGGAGGTGACCGGTGAACGTGTTGGCCGGCATCGGATAATCCTCTTAGACTTAGATAATGACGTTCATCACATTCTCTCTGTCTCGAGCTGTGTGTGGATACCTATAGGTATTTTTAGACGCCTACAGATACCCCCTCCAAAGCATTTCAGACTCATTTCTTTTATAGAAGAGTCTGGAAGGCTTTGGATAAGATAGGCTTTTTTCTCAATTTCGTAGAGGGACCTGTGAACTGCTTCAATTCTTAACTTCTTCAGCCTTTAGTCTATTCAGTGTTTCGTCGACTAGATGAAGTTCTTCCAGCGCTACGTTTATCGTCTGACCGTTGTTGAAATCTTGAATTGAAGTTTATGTGTAAGTTTCTAAACTTAGCTCGTGTTATTGAGTTGACTTTGAACTGATCATCTTCGTCAAAAATTCATATCTGAATCCGATCGACCTTCACTGTAACGTGTTATCCGACGTTGACTTTAGTTGTAACGAGTTGACCAGCGTTTAACACAGTTTATACTCGTACGTTTGTTGGAGTCTCCACAGTTTAAGCTCTTAAGGCGTTGGAGCGTGGCGGTCCTAAATATTGGGCTGCAGGACCAACTATTAAAGTTGATTCATCTGCACGTGTGGATCTTATCCCAAATTTGTTGGATGTCTAAGTTACGAGACCAACTAATGGGGCTGGCGCGTCAGTGACTTTCGCATATATAGAATTTTTGGTAAACCCTCAGCCATCAACAGGTTTAATGAGCCTTTACCGACTACCATTTGAGTCGAGCTAGCATGTGGATTATTTAAATCCGTTCCGCATATAACGTTATGCTAAAAGAGTTAACTCTTTTAGTGCTACGATGTTGAATACGTAGACTCCGTCTTTCTCACGTGAAAAGACTAAACGGCGACGCATGTTAGGCGTAGACTTTAAGGTTTTTAGCAAACCCTCAGCCTTTAACGGGTTTGACGTGCCTTTACCGATTACTATTTGAATCAGGCTTGTATGCGGATTGTTTAAGTCCGTTCCGCATATGACGTTGTGCTAAGAGAGTTAACTCTCTTAGTGCTACGATATTAAATACGTAGACTTCGTATTTCTTACGGGAATAGACTACCCGGCAACACGTGTCAGGCGCTTACTTATCCCTACTTAGGCTTTAGGATAAAATTCCTCATGCGTGTGAAGCACGGATTTTGGTGTTATTAATAATAACCTGCCACAATATCGAATATGTGGGTTTTTATCCTTTTTATGGTAAAAGACTGACCGACAACGCGTGTTAGGCATTGACTTATCCCTACTTAGGATTTGGGATAAAATTCCACGTGCGTGTGAGGCACGGATTTTGGTGTTATTAATAACAACCTGCCACAATATTGAATATATGGGCATTTGTCCTTTTTACGGTAAAAGACTGACCGGCAATGCGTGTTACGCGTTGACTTATCCCTACTTAGGATTCGGGATAAAATTCCCC
>BQKN01000223.1:183151-213273 GCA_022839385.1 Asparagus kiusianus
TGTCGCCGGGTAGCCTATTCCCGTAACAATGGCGAAGTCTATGTATTTGACATCATAGCACAAAGTCTCAGAGAATTTAATCTCTGAGCGTAACGTTACATGCAAACGGATTTAAACAATCCGCATGCTAGTCCGACTCAAACGGTAGTCGGTAAAGGCTCATCAAACCCGTTATGGCTGAGGGTTTGCCAAAAATCCTATGAGTATTATGGTCAATCATTTCAAACGGGATGACGAATCATAATAAAAATAAAGATGAGAACCAGTTTCACTAAAGGAATCAAAGGTCAAAGTACTCAGCAAACAAAATCATACATCAAAACTATGACCAAAAATCTGCTGACTGATCTTAGACAGCTTCTCATCATAAGCTTGCCTAAGTTCAGTTCTGATGGACTCCTCGGTGGTGGCTGAAGTCCTCGCAGCAATCTCCTCTGTCTCGGCTAGCTTCTGCTCCAAGGATCTCAACTCATCAGATAAAGCAGTGAGGTAATAGAAAGATCGAGCTCGGCAAGCGAAGATGATCTAGTAGCAAGGCTGGTCTTAACTCGATCTACTCGGCCCCGCTGCATCTGAATCTCGAGCTCAGCAAGAATCCGAGTCTCGCGTGATGACTGTAAGCGGGTATCCAGCTTGGCAGCAATAAATGAAGAAGCGCCTGCATCTCGGAGCTCACGAAATATCTGAAGCTCATGATCTAGGCAATCAAGGTCATCAACTATAGCCTGTGCCAAATCTGGATATCCTGCTTCCCTTATCAAATTGACTTTGGAATCAAGAAAAGGCTTGAATTGGCGAAGGAAGAGTCCACCGTAGAAGAGCTTGCCAATCATAGCATTCACGAAGGAGAAGAAGGAGCGAAGTTCTATGCAGAGAACGATCTTCTCAGGATCGTCGTCTGATAGCAACTCTTTCACAAGGATATGAAGCCGAGAAGTAGACCCTACACAAAGAAGGAGAAATCCGTCAAAAATGTTTTGAGGAGGAAATAAATAATATTCTCAGTTGTCTAATTCATACCCTCTTGAGTCACTGGAGGTACTGGGGGTGTAACCGCTGCAGAGGTATCAACTGGTGTAGTTGGTCTCGCAGTCGGCTCAACAGGATCGGTCTCAACAAAAGCTCCTGTCAAATTCAAAACAGAATTCTCAGAGACATCACATTATAGCTGCATTAGTCAAGAATTGGCTAGTCCTATAATTAACTTGGGAGGAGGCACGTACCTTCAAAAGAACCACCCTCAAGGTTCTCAGGGAATGTGGACTCAGGAAACATATCTCCAGGCAACTGGTCATCAATCTGAGGAGAGCCACACATGAAGTGAATCATAGGAGTGTCCACAAGCAAGCCTTCTTTGTCAAAATCATCAATCGAGAAGTCTGACACAAGAGAATATAAATACCAAAGAAGAATGAAGAGACTACAACCAATTGAAATGAGTTACCTTTTACGGATGCATTAGCCTCTTTATCTCCAAAATCCACGTTCGCCTCCTGCAAGTTATCTGAAGAAGCGAGAAGTACAGAGACAATTAGAGGATGCGCAAATTCCGAATCATTCGACTCCTTTGCGTGTCATCTAAAAGATATATTGCCAATGGTAGATGTACCTGGATTCGCTGGGTCGGGTCCTACATTGATGTTCTCCCTAACATCGGCAGCTACTGTAGGCCTCTCCACCTGGCGCGGTGAGTCAGGCTCGCCAGGAGATACAGGAATAGGATCGGGATTCATCTCGCTCTCTCCACGCCCTCCTATATAGAGATGGAAAAGCGTGAGTCAATGTTCTGAATAATCAAGAGGATGGTTTACAGGATAGATGTTACCTCCGTCACTAGCAGAATCATCATCAGCCAAACCCATATCAGATGCTTGTGAAGCTGCGCGTGGCTTGCGAGCCAATCTCTTCTGCCTAGCAGTAGGGACAATAATCGAAGGTCTCGCTTGGGGAGGATGACGGAGCTCTTCTTCCTGGTCACCAGTGGTCCCTGAAACATCAAACCATTGTCAGCTTTAATAATTCTGGAAAGCAGAAGAAAAAGATGAATGATTAACCTCGCTCGGAAAAGTCATCGTAATCTTCAGGATCTCCGCCTGAAGCCTCGTCTGCAGAATGGAAGGTCCTCTTTCCCTCTTGTTTGTTGGAAATTTGCAGTAAAAAGACAATGAAAGAAAATTTGACTTGTATTCTCTCAAAATCAATTACAATTTGGATTCCGGTTACAAAAGAGAGGAGAATGAATTTGACTCTCCCCTTTGTTTAATTCTGGGTTCTTCACGGTGGCGATGGAGTGCCTCCCTCGAATGCTCGCGTCGAGTTTGCTCTCCGTTGACGATCCGAACGTCTTGATTCACTGGAACGTGGTCTTCTCCTCACGATTTGACGCTGTGGAGAACTTGCGTGGCAAGTCTTAAAACTCTGACCGAGTTTAGAAGAACTTACAGGGCAAGTTTGAAACTCTGACCGAGTTTAGAAGAACTTGCAAAGCAAGTTTTAAAACTCTGGACGAGTTGATAACTCAGATTGAGTTTGAAACTCTATGAAATAGTTGATTTAAACCGAAAGTTCGGTTAATAAGCCAAGGCCGAATAATCTCAAAGGCTTCAATAAAAGCCTTACAAAATGATTCGAGAGCTCCTTCAAGTCGCTGATCTCCAAAGCTCCTTGTTGCTGCAGAAAGCGGCAAGATGCCCGATCAAGGATCCCCAAAAAGTCAGCCAAAAAAGAGCCATCAAACTCAGTTGAGTTTCCCACCCTTTATAGGGGATTTAGGGGTGTAACTGCCCCCTTAAATCTCTCCTTAATGAGGGTTTAATGGGGGTGTAACTGCTCCCCATAAATCTCTCCATGATAGGGTAGTGATCCCCTAAAATCTTGGGGAGAAAACGGTTCTGGAACCGTTCAAATCGTGCTTGAACGAGTTAAACGCTGAAAACAGCGTTCTGGGCTCAAACTGTGCGTTTCTGGACCTGAAAACGCACAGCTGAGGCTGAAAACGCACAGCTGAGGCTGAAAACGCACAGCTGAGGCTGAAAACGCACAGTTGGTGCTGTTTTAGAGATTAACTCTGCGTTTTAGACTAAAAACGCAGAATTGGACCTGTTTAAAGGCTGAAAACGCACAGTTGGTGCTGTTTTAGAGATTAACTCTGTGTTTTAGGCTGAAAACGCAGAGTTGGGCCGTAGCTATGCGTTTTGACGTTATATTACAAGGGTAAACTCCACGTTTTGATGTTATAACGCTGGTTCGACCTATGCGTTTTGGCTCTGTAATGCAGAGGCGAACCCTAGGCGGGCTTGGCGAGCCTCAGGCTAAGTCTAATGTTCTGATGAAGCCCAGTCTTGCAGACGGACTTCAGAACATAACTTGCTACGAAGAACAGGTCATAACTTTCAAACCGTACGTCGGAATTGGACGAATTATATATGAAAATCGGCTATCTCGACGAGACGGAGCCGACCAAACCCACCCCATAGGGTTCGGTTTGCTCTGTCAATTTTACCAAATTCCTTACGGTTTGAGAGATATATGTATTTTTAGTATGAAGAGACCGTTGATTTGTAGTCTCTTTTGCTAGGGCGCCGCAAAGATCGTCATCTTGTAACCTTCGTCTTAGCTCCTTGAAAATATGAGAGTCGTCAGATTGTAACTCCCGATGTTGATCATGAAGGTTGTTGAATTGGGGCTTTCATTAGTTGTTGTGAAGGTCGTTAGATGGTAACCTTCTACGTGAAAGTCCTCAAATTGTGGCCTTCTGGAAGTCGTCAGATTGTAACTTCCATCATCAGTGTTTGATGGGGGATCAACTATCTATTGTGATTTTTAGACAGCCTACAAGTACCGCCCGGATAAGCTTTGAACAAGGGCACTGAGTTTCCAGCCTTCGAGGACTTCTCTTTCTGGCTTTGCTCGTACCCCCAGCACGATAGTACAGCTCGTCCGTTTGAAAGTCGGAGCAACCTATTGTGTGTTGGCATGATTTCCCAGGTATAACGTCATCGTCATCAGACGATAACGTTTCCTTCTGAGGGCGACTTGCCTTCTTTGGGCTTTCAAGAGTCACACGCCTCGAAACGTGCCTTTGTGGGTGTGAATCTTCAGCGGGCTCCTGCACTTCGATGCGCAAAGTTGTGCGCTTGGGTGCCACGACTTTCTCCAAATGTTGAGGGTTGTGGCGACCCCCAGTATGTTGAATCGTTCGGGACTTCTTCATTGGCCCCAAACGCTCCTGAACTAGAATTTTGCCTCGTTCCTTGGGAAGTGGACCGAGGCGCTCCAAAACCGACTTCCTTTTCTGGGACGATCCTGCGGGATCTCCCGGAGCAGTTGTGGAAGTCATCGGCGGTTTGGATTGACTTGCCGAAAGTTGCACTTTCGACGGTTGCGGTTGTTGCTCCTTGGTCTGAACCGCCGCTTCAGACTTCGGCTCCAAACTTTACGGGTTGATGGCGGCTTCTTGGCCACCTCATTCTGCAGCTTTCGACGGGCTTCTTCAGCTTTAGCCCGTGCCTACGCTGATAATGCGTGGCGCTTGCGGATGCGCTCCTTTAACGTCGAACGGTTCCGTTTGACACGGACCCACTCCATCATTAGCGGCTTGGAGGAACCACCATTCATTGACTGTTGAGGTTGCTTGCCTCTTTTGCTCTTTAGATCCGCATTGTAGCGGACCCCGTCAACAGACTCCATGGCCTTTGCGAATTGTTTCGCAAGGCGTTGACGCTGCCTCTGGCGAGCTCTCTTAGAGAGAGTCACCACGCCTTCAATGGCGGATTTAACCTGCTTGGAGGCCGGTGGAGCTTCACCCGATGCAACTTCGGCACCAATCGGGGTGAAGTCGTCGTTGGTAGCTTCAACTTCTTCGCACCAACGAACTTTCCTCCTGGAGGAGAACTTCTTGGATTTCTTGGACTTGTGGGGGGAGGTTGATCCAGACGAGGACACGTACTCCTTGTATTTCTGCTGGTCGAACTCGTATTCGACCTCCTCCATGACCGGGATCGAGATCCGTGGCTGCGACGCTCCGATCTCGGCAGCGAGATCGGTGGCTCCCACTGTGGTCGCCAGATTGTTCGCGGGATAAACTGTAGCTTTCTTCATTGATGATTCCATTACACACTCGGTAATTGTTTATCGATTACAAAGATCCGGTCTTTTTATAAGATCCGGTTACAAGAAATCAACAAAAAATAAGAAGATTTGTCGAACAAATCGCGAGCTCCTGTTTTGCGGTCGCTCGCTTGCGTGGGTTGTTTGCCTGCGCCGGGGGTTTATCCGTTGACCACCGCGCGATCTAGATCTGGGTAGATCTACACGATTCGATGGGTGCTATTTCACGAAGGAAATAACAGCTGGTGGGTACTATTTCACCAAGGAAATAGTAGCCTTTAGTTCTCGGGATCAAAGGCCAAGCTTTGATCCGGAGTGTTGTCTCGTGTAGATCTCAGATCTGATTCCCTCTCTCGAACTTCTGCCTTTTGTGATGCGGATGCTCGCCGAGTACCAGATCTGAATGTCCAAGTCTTCAAGCCTTTAAAACTCTAGAACGAGATCTCAATTCGGCAGAGTTTCGGCTCTCCAAAAAAGTCCTCTCAATGCATGAACCAACCCCCTATTTATAGGCAACCAGATCTGTGCCTTGGCACAGATCTGGGCCGGCCACCTCAAGGTGGCTCGGCTCTGGGCCGAGCCACCTTGAGGTGGCTCGGCCTTTGCCGAGCCACCTTGAGGTGACTCGGCGGTGGCTCGGCATTGGCCGAGCCACCTTGAAGTGGCTCGGCTTCGGCCGAGCCCCTCTAGGTGTTGGGTTTGGTTGTTTCCCATCTTTCGGTTCTGTCCGTGATTCGGTCGTGTGGTTGACCCGATTTGGCAGTAAATCCACCTCTGAATTCGAGTCCGAAACTGATCTTGATTCAATCGTGATTCATCCGAGTTCGCTCTTGTTTGGATGACTCGTTGACTCCCCGAACCGTTGGCTTGATTCCGCATGCGAATGGATGCATTCCGTTGCTCGCGTGCGATTCGTTGACCTCGTCGCCTCGCCACTCGATGGTTTGTCGAATCACCGTGCCGAGCTGTGCTAAGAGACCTATATGCAATTTTATACGCCTACACACACAAGCCTCTACGTCTTATTCAGATCACATAGGTCACCACAGTCATGTATTTCTCATAATTTTCAATTATAACAAGGGATGATAAATGCAATTAATACTATGTGTCAGTGTCATGGATCATGAACAGGATTCTTGAACAACTACTAATAACAGTGCAATATAAAACTATAACTATCAAATAATTACACATGAAATAATCTAACCAATATTGTTAACTAACCAATAATTTTAACACGAGACAAGAGAGGGGATCTTGCCTTGGGTTTCCGTTGAACGTATCGACGTTAACGTGCGAGTCCGCGGGTGAGGCGGCGATGACGGTTGAAGGAACTTCAGAGTTGGACAGCGAAAGAGGGGACAACAATGAGCGGCGACGACGAAGTTCGGTGGAGAGCTGTTGTGGGAGGGCGGCAGAGCTCGGCGTTGATTTGAACGGGGTCGTAGGGGTGGCTGGTCGGAGGCTTGGAACCAGAGGTGAAGGGGGGGACTGTCGGCTGAGGTGGAGGGCAGGGGATCGGAATTGAGCTGGAGGCGGAGTTTGACAGCAGCAGCTAAGAGTGCTGGCGGCGCTCGGGGCTGAGGAGTTAGCGTGGTCGGGTCTGATGGGGGAGGAGATCATGGCAGAGGAGGGAGAGAAGAGCAGCACTGGGGCAGATCGAGGGGCTAGATAGCGACGGATCTAGACTGGAGACGCAACGACGGTGAAGTGGAGCTGACGGAGGAGGGCGGTGAGGGCTGGCTATGACTGAGGGAGAAATAGAGGGGGAGAGAAAATGAAGACAGAGAAGAAGAGAGAGGAAAGAGGCTGCGGGGTTTTTCGTGAAAGAAGAGGAGAAGAAAAATGATGTATATATAGGTAAGATTAGGGTTTAATTTAAAGAAAATACACTAAAAATAAGAAAACAATACAGAAAAATACAAGAAATTACGAGGGAATGAAATAGGCTAAAAATCAATATAAGATCTTCATTAACAATAATAATAACAGTAGTAAATAATCAAGTATTAGTTTAACAATTTAATTTATAATAGTAAAATCATTAAAATAAATATAATCTGGATTTATAAATCCTAAAAAATTCTAGAAAATTGAGAAAATATAAATACTCTTTTGAAAATAATAATTTAATATTAAAATACTAGAAAAATTATTTTTAATTAGTATCAAAAATTCATGGTCATTACAGCTACTCAGCAGTGAAGAGTTACCTTCACCGGCAGTAGGTACATCACTAAATTACTAGGCCTCAAGGGCGCCCGGATGAACATATGACTTGTGCACTGTCCTCTTGAACTCGATGCGTGACTCGACCCAAGAAGAAGCCTCAGCAGCAGATCGGGATCTTGTGCAACGGAAGGGACGAAGCGCTTCTTCTTCAGCTGCCTCACCTAGAAGGTTAACAATCATTTTATTAGAAAATAAATAAAACCTCTTGCCTCGACTTCTTTGGAGTTGTCGATGGCTTAAAAAAATGGATGAGCCTGGCAAATGATCAGCAGGTTCATAAGTGATCTTGAGGAAAAAGGAGTCAGACAGACCTGGCTCGACGGCCTCCTCATCAATGCCAATCTCGACGCCCCCACCATCATTAGCATCTTCTTCCGAGGTCTCCTCCTCGTTGTCGGTAGAAAGGAGCTCCTCATCATCCTCCACTATCTGTTTGCCTTTTCCAGAAGGTCTAGAAGGCTTCTTCCCCAGCTTCCCCGGAAGCTCAGTGTCACAGACGATTTTAGTGGCGGCCCTAACCTCTTCTTCGGCCTCCAACTGTGTAATGTGCTTCAACCTCACAGGCTCATTCTAAGTAATGAGCCACTTACAGTAGAGAAAAGTAAGTTGTGTCTTACGCCCTATCGTAGGGAGGGCAAAAGTAGTACTCGTGCAACTAGTCACGCTCCAAAGCTTCGCTCAGGCACCATCTATAAGACCACCCTTAGTCCTCAATCATCGATTCGGATTCCTAACGTATAGTTAATCGTAACCAAATTGACGAGCAAACCATTATGGTAGGTAAAGCTCTATATGATAGCTACCCTTCACTCGAAGGATGAGATATCCAGGTCGAATATTCACCAGCCACCGGAAGCAACCCGCAACAAAGGAGGTCCGACCTGACCCCGACTTTTCTTCATCAATCAACAGCTCATTATAATGACCAGAGGAACGAGAGAAGCATTTGAAGAATTCCCAGCATTTGTGGATGTGACGCTCTTGCCTTGCCTCAAGGAAAATTTTGCTACCCACATGCTCTCTTCTAATAACCGCAGGAGGGGAATGGAAGGATCTACGATGCTCAATGCTGACATTAGGTCAGGACAATGGGGAACAAGCCACATCATCAGATAGGTGTATAGAAGCTCGACCTTGACAGGAGGTATCTCAGCCGACGGCTTGCGCCCCACCTGTGTAAAGCTAGTGATAAGGTACCGAAGCCTGCGGTGTATATCGGCAACCATCGTTGGAAGCAAGGAGAGGTCCTTTCCATAGGCCAGCTGAACGGTCGAGAAGAGAACCTCTATCTGCAATGCCTCAGAGAACTAATACAGCACGACGCACTTCTTCAGCCAAATGGCGAGATATCTCGCCAGAAGAGTCATGGGTCGAATCCGCTTCTATGCATGCCACAAGAATGTCTGAAACTTGGTCCCCATTAGAAACTTGCCCTTGATAGCAGAAGTAGTGTATGATTGGGCACCTATCTTCTCAATCAGGTTATTAATCTCTGAGGTAGTTAGAGGAGTTAACTCACAAACTGCTTCACCAGAACTATCCTCTAGGTGCTGGAACAGGTAGTTGGTGAATTATTTCAGGCTTAGTTGTGGTAATTTCTTCTTCACCAGAACACCTACGCTAGCTAAAGCCATCTGATAATGACACATAAGATCCCACAACGTGTAATAAATATTAGGAGAGGCTTTCTCCAATTGCCTCAGCTGTCGGTTGTGAGGGAAATACTCCTGATATGGATGATCGCCCATAGGAAGTCCAGAAACCTTCTGCATCTCATGAAGAACCAACCCCAACTCTCTATTACGAGTCAAAAAGTGTTGGTGTTAGGATTATAAAGCTCCAACAATACCAAGAAATGGTGTCTGCTGATTTGTAATCTGTACATACTGGCGCGTATTGGTGTATATAATCTGCTATTCTTCAACTCATTACCCAAGTGTCCAAGAACATCGCTCTTCATACAGGTCCACCACTTCTTCGCCGATGAGTGCACCCCTTCATAACACCTATATCTTGGCATAGGGAATTCCCTCCCAAGTCTGGCAAGCTAATTCCTCACCGTGTTGGCGATTATCGACAGCTCATCCAGCGGTGTTGTATCAAGTCCTAGAATACCTAGTTGGAGACCACGAATAAAGTCCCGCCCATGAGAACCCAGAGTCTTCTGATAAGTAATAAACCCACAATGGACTCACTCATGATCATCTGTGAGACGCTAAGGCATCACCCGAGTCACGGCTTGCATCCTCAAACGTGAAAGGGTATATTGACGAGGAATAGGGGGAATATAAAGCAAACTCCTGCCATCCTCATTTAGGCAATGCTCATCCTCAAGGGTTAAGATATCCGGGTCTTCAACATAATCACCAAACAAGTAATCTGGCTTCTTCAAAGCCTGAGTGGAGCTAGAATCCTTAGTAAGTGGGGCGTCAGTAATCAGCCGTCGTAGTGTATGACAATCCCCATCTTGCACAAGCCGAGGAATTTCCCCAGGCCCGTCTGGATTGAATTGAGGAGTAATGGCGACGAGCGGTGCATCGTCAATAGTAGTTAAAGTCTCGCTGCTACCACCACTTGCCGCATAAGATGAAAATACATCCGAGGGGAATTCAACTAAAACAAATAAAACATAGTCCGAAAAATATTTCTAAGGCAATACAAGAAGTTAAAATCATCTTGCAAATCCACGAGATAGAGTCATTACCTTGTAAATTAGCAAGACGATTTCAACTGCTTCATACGAAAGGGACAATGTACATTGTCGTGTAAATAATGTGACAATATACCCCGTCCAACGGAGTGCAATACAACATGAAATCGAGCCCACTTGCCTTTGGACGTGTTTTGATGAAACAAAACATGTCTTTTAAGCATCAATCCCCGCAAAGGAGGATATCCGCTCTTCTCAAATGCCTCGCAAAGGAGACAAACGATTGTGCAACATTCAACATATTAATTTGATTTTACAAAAGCTATAAAAGCTCACTCCCGTATGAAGAAGCTACGGGAGCCACTCTCTCAACATGCTAAGTGGCCGATCGACTCCTGTGAAAACGTGGCCGCCTCGGAGATATTGCTAACCTGTAGTAAAAATCAGTGGTGCAGGTACAATTTCCAATTCAAAAGCATAAAACTAAAAGGAAAATTATAAACTTTAGCCGAAATCCTACAAACAAAATGAGATTTTACGGTTAGAGTCTAATTTAACCTACGAGATCCGTATATACAAACGATGGGTTTGATTTTCATCCAAAACCCCTCAAGATCAATTTTGGCCAAAATCTCCAAAATACCCCCAAACCCATGCTAAATTTTTGCCATGAACTCAAGTTCAAGTTTGGCTACAATGAGGGATAGAAATCATATCAAACCCATGTTCATGACTTGGGCATCATACCCAACCCCCTCATATCAAAATTCGGCCATGGGCATGCAATCTCTCTCAAATAAATTCGGCCATACCCACATGAAACCCCCCTCAAAAGTTTTAGCCATCATCACCATGCCCAAGTCCTCAAATTTTCGGCCATGGCCATGAACACACAAAGAAACCAAATCACTCATACTCAATGTTGAGTCACATTCAATTTACAAGATTAAAACTTTAATATTTGCATCAAAACCCATACGTTCTTGAATCAAAATCAAACACATAACAAAGATGGCTATGAAGAAGATCTTACCCAACAAGAAGTTTGAGCCCAAGAAGAGCTTGAACCCAACAAATCTAACAAAATCAAGCCCTAGATCTTCGAAAAGGAGGCTTGGCCGAATTTCTTGTGGGTTTTAAGGGATTTAAGGGGCATAATATAAGAGAATTAGAATTCTAGTTGAGGAGGAAGTATAGGTTTAGGAGAGTTTGAGTTTGAGAAAAGAAGAAAGAAGTTTGAAGAAGGAAAAGGCCCCAAAAATTCGTCCCCAGCATTCAAAAATTCCCCCCAAAACCAACCCCCCTCTTTCTCTCTCCTCACATGTGCGAAACACATGTAGTGTTTCGCACATGTACAAAACACTCACATGTGTTTCGTACCAGGGAGAGAGTTCCGGGTGTTTTCATGGTGTTTTTTTCACCCGTCATCGCCTGTTTTTGGTGTATTTGAGGCCTGTATTTCAACTCCAATGAGTATGTGAGTATAAACTGCATCTCCTTGAACCTCGAACGGGTACACGAGGTTAAACTAACTCCCAAAACTCCAAGGAGTATACGAGTATAAACTGATTCTCCGTGCTCTAACGTCTTAAGAGCTTAAACTGTGTAGACTCCAGCTAATGTATGCGTATAAACCGTGTTCACGCTAGTCAACACGTTACAATGAGGTCAACATCTATCAACGTGTTGCAATGAAAGTCAACGTTGATCAACACATCCATATTTTTGCCAAAATAGGGCTCAATTGCACTACAATAAGGGTCAATGATGGTTAACGCGTCGATGCTTTCGCCGAAATAAGGCTCAGGAAAATATCTAGGTCAAAGGATAATCCCCGAGAGTTCAATCGTGATTTAGATACAAACACCCGATAAAGATGACATGTTCAACTTTGACTCAACAACACGAGCTTATTCAAAAATCCACCAACTTCAGTTCTAGATTTCGACGATGGTCAAACGATAAACGCAGCACCGGAAGAATTTTAGACTATTCGATAAAATACTGAGTAGACTGAAAGCCGAAGAAGTCAAGAATTAAAGCCATTCACAGGTCATTCTACACGATCTCCTTGACAAAATACTGAAGCGATTAAAAATAAGGCCTATCTTATCCAAAGTATTCCAGACTCCTCTATAAAAGAATGAGACTAAAACACTTTGGATGGGGTATCTATAGACGTTAAAAATTACATGTAGGTTGCCGTACGTAGCTCGAGATAAAGAGAAAATAATAAATATTATTATCCAAGTCAAGAAGAATTATTCTAGTCAAAGAGGATCATTTGATGTCGTAAAGAGGTGCACGAAGCCAAGAAAAGAGACGAAGCAACAACAAGATTTAGAATGCATAGTTTGAGAAGAACTGAAATTTCTACCATGATACGTTTAGAATCTAAAAAAACTCAAAAAGATAAAAGTTGTAGGTCTATTCAACAGCTTTCTAACGTAACTTGAATCATCTCATTTCGAGGTCAGACGAGTTAAAGCCAAAATACCTGAGATAGTCCAAGCTGTTTGCACCTGTGCGAAACAGACAGTCTGTTTCGCCCGATCAGCCTCCCAACAATGCATTTTTCGATAGATTTACAGATTTTATTCGTTCTAGAGCCTCTCTGTCACGCCCTGGTTCAAAAATGCAATAATTTGGAGTATGACTTGGTCGGCAATGCAACCATACGGTCACATTCACATCTATGGATCATCCTGTACATAGATATGTTTGCAAAGGAACTACTACATAGAGCATATAACTAAGATAACAAAGTAAATAGATCGATAAATAAATATATGTGATTACAGAGTTCTATGAAAAGTCCACAACTATCGAAAATGGGAAAGAGGAAAATACATCATAGTTTGGAGAACCACATGTGGCTAAGGAAAAGTTTAAAATAATTAACTACCTAAATAAACTGAAGCTAAGAGGGTGATTGGATAGAAGGTGATCACTGCCGCTGAGCTTAATCCTTAAAGTACTCTTAGTCCTGCGAAGAAAGAACAGTTCTTGAGTCTAGGGCATGCAAATCCCAGGGGAGTCAGAAAACTCCCAGCAAGCATGTAAAATGAGGAAATTGTGCGCGTGTAGGTGTAAGTGGTAGATATAAAGAAAAGATAAATTCTAAATTTTCAGTGATAAAAGAAAATGCTAATCTTATAGATCAAAATAAGATGAAAACTCAATTAAAGATGACAAGGGAAGTTACTAATTGTAGATATCAATCATGGTCTACCTCAAGCACATATTTTATACCATATACTAAAAGGAGTTAAGATTTAGAAACTCACAACACAAAATGAGTACGTCGAGGGAATAATCCAAACATGGAAACCCTCGTATATACCATATATCTCAAATTGTAAATCACTAAATATCAACTCCTAAAATTCTATAAACAAACAATAGAAATATACATCACCAAAACCTCATCCAGGACATGTCATGCATGCCAAATCTATCACAAACAATATAAGCTCATTATTCTTATTTTACATGTTATTTAAATTAGAGAAGAATATTTTCATGTATATAAATTGGTTTAAATCAAATCCTAAAAACCAATTTTTTTTGTTAAAATGTGGAGTTAGTTTCCATAACTAACTCTCTCATCTCACACGTGAAGAATGAAGAAAAAACAATGGGGAAGAGTGGAGATTAGCTTCCTAGGTTAGCCCAACACTAATGGACCTATGAATAAAGCTTTCCATAAGAAAATGATTGTGGGCCTTTGGCTTATGTATGCTTGGGTATTACATCTCACCCACCTTAAAAAAAATTTCCTCGAAATTAAATCTAAGCATACGAGAAGCTAGACGTTACCGGTAGTAAAGAGAATGTGGTACACATCTCTAGATTGCTATGGTATACATCTCATACCATATACCATAATCCTATTGGAAATGACTCTCCATAGCATGAATCCCCTATGAGATCAGTCAAGACGTGATACATGTAAACCAATTCTTTCCCAAGTTTTGTCCAAGGGTCGTCACCCTTGTCCCACCACCAATCACAATCCAGTGGAGGAAGATCACGAGCCTCTCTCATTAAAACATGTATCCTAATATTAATATTATAATTGTCTTGAAGGACTCGCTCGACATTCAACACTATGGCATCACACACGTGTATAACCTAAGATAATTCGATACTAATCTAAAACTGGTAGATCCTAGCCTGAGACTTTTCATGAAGTTCTTGTCCTTGTATTTCTTAAACTTATAAACATGTAGTTGGAACCATGTTTCAGTAGCAATTCTCGAGAATTAATATATTTTTCTAGATATCAAGCATCATGTAATATCTCGATCATATATTTGGTACATAGTCATATCAACATCATACACCATGCATAACTCGTATTGAATAGTATAAGGATGCTTCAGGAGCACAAATATCAAGCAAACACAAGTTCATTCCAAGCCTATGTGTCAAACTACATATACTCATACATGCAATCACTTGGTTAAATATTTTTTGAAAGATATAAAGTGAAAATAGGAGGATTAAATACAAAAACATTCTGGTCTTGTTCATCTTCCTCATCATATTTGTAACCTAATATATAAGCAGATTATACCATGCAGTTACTCATTACTAACCCGCTCTAATTCATCAAGGTTCTAAGCTAATCTATATACAACACTTAGTATTTATCCCGCTAAACCTATTTATAAGGATTTATCCATTATAATTCCCAAAAAAATTCCTCACCTTGTAGATTCCAATCATAATCTCAATTCCAATATTATGAATCTTCATAAAGTTCTCATGGGTTTACTCCAATCTTGTGTCTGTTAACTAATCAGATCTGATTATGCTTTTATTATGTGATTTCATCATAAGTCCCTTATAAGAGATCATAAACTAGCTATGAACCACTTCTTACCATAAAATTTTAACTTACAAAATTCATCAATGTTGTACCCAATTCACACCCCAAATTGATTGATAACCAATGAAGATCCGACTAAATTTAGAGATTACAACCATTAAATCCAAGATCATTGTCAAAACTAACCATGGAAAAAAATGATCCGTATCCATAAATCGTAGGAATATGTTTCTAATTTACTCAACGTAGCCATTTAATATCCTTAAAGAAAATCCTTAACTTTATATGACTGTTATCTCCCAAAATCAAGTCTCCCTCATTATTATATAATATCATCCACACGATTCCTGGTTCTTGGATACCATGTATATTAACAAACAGGAAAGCCACTCTCGGGATTGATAATCTAGATAATCAAATGCACATGTATCACTAAATGGATTTATTGTACATGCACATCTACATCTAGTTAAGCTTAAAAACATTCCTCTCACATGACTTAACAGTGCTAATATACTAGCCTACCTGGAGGTAACTGAAAACTTTTCAAGTCTACTAATATCTCGATTGGCTACTACTTAAAGAACATCCAAGTTCAGTCGCATGAACTAGCTGGAGCTAAAGAGTTTGATTTAGATCGATGATCCATTTGGACAAAATAACTTAACCCAAAAAACACAAACAACCATAAACTTGTAGTTGTTGCTAAGGTGAGGGCTAGTGACTGGACAAACATTCATGATAGCTTAACTTATGAAGCGTAGGACTAGTCTACAAAAATCTATCTATGCTCATAGACTAAGTCCGTATACATTTGGCTTGAGAAGAAAAAAGAATTAACTGTTAAGATAGAAATGAAGTTGGATGAGGAATCAAAGGAGTAAGCGCAAAAAAGATATTGCAAGGGGGAACGAGCCTAATATTATATATGCTCTAACTCATATTCCTATTTTAAAAGCTCCAATAGTTATGTACAGAATGAGATTCTAATTATCTAACCTAGGCTCTAATACCACTAAAAACCTTGTCACGCCCCGGTTCAAAAATGCAATAATTTGGAGCGTGACTCGGCCGGCAATACAATCATACAGTCACATTCACGCCTTTGGATCATCCTGTACATATTGCCAAAGGAACTACTACATAGAGCATATAACTAAGATAACAAAGTAAATAGATCGATAAATAAATATATGTGATTACAGAGTTCTATGAAAAGTCCACAACTATCCAAAATGGGAAAGAGGAAAATACATCATAGTCTGGAGAACCACATGTGTCTAAGGAAAAGTTTAAAACAATTAACTACCTAAATAAACTGAAGCTGAGAGTATGATAGGATAGAATATGATCACTGCCGCTAGGCCTAATCCTTAAAGTACTCTTGGTCCTACGAAGAAAGAACAATTCCCGAGTCTGGGGCATGCAAACCCTAGGGGAGTCAGAAAACTACTAGCAAGCATGTACAATGAGGTAATTATGCACGTGTAGGTGTAAGTGGTAGATATAAAGAAAAGATAAATTCTAAATTTTTAGTGATAAAAGAAAATGCTAATCTTATAGATCAAAATAAGATGAAAACTTAATTAAAGATGATAAGGGAAATTACTAATTGTAGATATCAATCATGGTCTAGCTCAAGCACATATCTTATACCCTATACTAACAGGAGTTAATATTTAAAAACTCACAATACGAAATGAGTACGTCGAGGGAATAATCCAAACAAGGAAACCCTCGTATATACTATATATCTCAAATTGTAAATCACTAAATATCAACTCCCAAAATTCTATAAACCAACAATACAAATATACATCACCAAAACCTGATCTAGGACATGTCGTGCATGTCAAATCTATCACAAAGCATATAAGCACATTATTCTTATTTTACATGTTATTTGAATTATAGAAGAATATTTTCATGTATATAAATCGGTTTAAATCAAATCCTAAAAACCAATTTTTTTGTTAAAATGTGGAGTTAGTTTCCATAACTAACTCTTCATCTCACACATGAAGAATGAAGAAAAAACAACAGGGAAGAGTGGAGATTGGCTTCCTAGGTTGGCCCAACACTAATGGGCCTATGAATAAAGCTTTCCATAAGAAAATGATTGTGGGCATTTGGCTTATGTATGCTTGGGTATTACCCTCTCCAACTGACTTGAGGTTATCCTTGAATGTGAAAAAGTGGTTATCAACTGAAGATAAAATTAAATCATGAATTCTTATCCAAAAACGGGGCACCCGAAGCCTATAAATACAGCCATATGGTCCCTATGCATGAGATCTGGAAATTTGAGCTTTGAGGTAAGGTGTTGGCCCTGAGAGAGCTAAGCCACGAATTTCAAAGAGGAGGAGGAGATCTTAGTGAGTTCTTCAGCATAAAGAGGAGGAGTTCGGCAGATATGTAGCCTTTTGGCACCCTTGCATCAGTTCCTTAAGACCAGACTTCGTTTTGATCTTGAGAAGAGCACTTATCTTACCTTGTTGAGATATTTACTTTAGTTCTTTTTTTTTTTGTGAAGCAAGATCAATCGGATCTGATACTCGGCGGTCCATGGATTAAAGAGTCCTCAGCACAAGTAAAGATCCTACACAAGCAGTGATCGATAAATGATCCTGCGTGTGTTTCTAGGAGATCCCCCTGTTTGTTTTCATTGTGTATGAAAGTCTTATAAAAAGACTAACTTTCTTTTTTTGAATCTATAAGATGATAAACGTGTAATGGATTCATCAATGAAAAAGATTTACGACACAAACAGTCATATCAGCTAAAGAATCGAGGGAAGCATTTGAAGAACTCCCAACTCTTGTGCACCTGGAACTATCGTTTCACCTCAACAAATTGTTTAACTTCCTATTTACAGTCTTCTAACATCTACAGCAAAGGGTTTTTTTATCTGCAATGGTAGCACTGACATCAAATTTGGGTGATGAAGGATGAGTCATGCCATCAAATAGGTGTAAGGAAGCTTGTCTTTGGCGGTAGGGATCTCGGTCGACGGCTTGCTTCCTTCATGCGTGAATCCGGCGACCATGTGATGAAGAGCCCTATGAATATCCACAACCACAGCCAGGAGTAAGGAAATTTTACATCCAATTGCAAGCTCGATGGCTAGGAAGAGGACTTCTAGCTGGGAAGTATCCTTGATAGGGGATATCTCCTATTGGCAGCCCCAAAATCCTCATCATCTCATGCAATGCCAATCCTAGCTCTCCGTTCTGGGTTAGGAATGTGTTGGTATTAGGGTTATAGATCTCCAACAGTGCAAAGAAGTGGTTTGCACTTATAGGAAGGCCGTACATGTTGGCTCGAATGGCGTGATACAACCCTCTCTCTCGCAACTCTACACCCCATTAGTTGAGGACATAGCCCTTCATCCTCGTCCACCATCTGTCAGATGTAGAGTGCACTAGCCAAAGCACCTAAAGCCTTTAATAGGCAATTCCTGTGCCAGCTTTGCAAGACAGTTTCGTACCATGTTAGCCCTGTGTTTGGGGGAAAATTTTGAAGAAGAAAATGGAAACTAGAATTTGTATTATTCCCTCTAACAGACTTAGAGAAAGAACTAATTACAATTCTCTCAATACAATCTCTCTCTAACAAACATAGAAAAAGAAATTATAAATCTTCTCGATCAGTTTCCTGATTTACAAAAGAGAAAAAGATTGATGGAGATCATTCCCTTTGTTTAATACTAGGTTCTTCTTGGTGTCGATGGAATATCTCCCTCGAATGCTTGTGTCGAGTTTGTTTCCTATTGACGATCCGAACACTTCACCTCGTTGGAACATGGTGCTTTCCTTTTGACTTGATGTTGAGGAGCACTTGCGTGGCAAGTTTGAACAAAACTCTTAATGAGTTAGGGAACTCTGAGCGAGTTATAACTCTATGGAAGAGTTGATTGACCAAAAATCAGTTTGTAAGCCAAGGTTAATGAAAGCTCCAAGAACAACTCCGAAGGTCTAAAGATTGCTGAGATCTTTCTTTTGCCAAGAAGCCTTGTGCTAATCTCCAAAAAATTAATCTGAAAAGGATCATGAACTCAGTTGAGTTTCTCATATTGATAGGGGGATTTTCGGGTGTAACCGTCCTTTAATCCGCTCCTTATTAGGGGTTTATCGGGTGTAACCGCCCCTCTTAAATTGCTCCTAAGTAGGGGAGTGATCCTATGAAATCATGGAAAAAAGTTTTGAAACCGTTCAGCTCGTGTTTGAATGAGTCAAATGCAAAATCTGCATCCTGACATGAATTCTACGTTCGAAACAGCAGTTGGAAGCTGCGTTGGTAGCATTTAGAAGCTATGTTTGCAGTATTTGGAAGCTATGTTTGCAACGTTTGGAAGTTGCATTTGTAGCATCTGGAAGAACATTGCGTTTGTAGCGTATGGAAGTTGTGTTTGTAGTTTGCAGTGTTCGGAAGCTATGTTTGCAGCGTCTGGAAGAACGTTGCGTTTGCAGCGTCTGGAAGCTGCATTTGCGGCTGAGTTAGAGCTGCGTTTAGGGCTGGGTTTGAGCTACATTTGCAGCTAGATTACGTAGTGGTTGCATCGTTTTGACTCTAGAATGTAGAGGCGATCCTCAGGCGAGCTTGGCAAGCTTCAGGTGAAGTCCAATGTTCAGACAAAGTCCAGTCTTGCAGACGGACTTGACTTGCTGTGAAGAACATGTCATAACTTTCAAACCGTAAGTCGGAATTGGACGAATTATATATAAAAATTGACTATCTTGACAAGACAGAGCCGATCAAACCTACCCAAAGGGTTCACTCTGCTCTCGTCCATTTTGCCAAATTCCTCACGGTTTGAGAGATATCTGCGTTTTAATTTGAAGAGATTGTCAATTTGTAGTCTCTTTTGCTAGAGCGTTGCAAAGATCGTCATCTTGCAACCTTCATCGTGGCTCCTTGAAAATATGAGAGTCGTCAAATTATAACTCCTGATGTTAATTATGAAGGCTGTGAATTAGAGCTTTCATTGATTGTTGTGAAGGTCGTCAGATTGTAACTTTCATCGATCTACGTGAATTTTTTTAAATTGAAGCCTTCTGAAAGCCATCAAATTATAACTTCCATCATTAGTATTTGATGAGGGTCATCTATCTATAATAATTTTTAGACAGCCTACAGAACGCCCTCCAAAGTTTTCGAATGTTCGCGGTTGACTAGGATGAATTTTTGAAATACTTTGGATCTCAACTCTGATCTTGGAGATATTGATTCCTTATCATAAAGGAGTTATTCTCTGCATCCGCTTCAAAGGCATCTTGGTTGGAAGGATTTACCATGCAGGACCTGTGTGTGGATGAGCTTCAAAGAGGAACTGTAGCGACGGTACAAGCTGCTCATGGGCAAAAGCTCTCAAACGTCACGTCACGGCTCACATCCATTCAGCTGATGGGCCCGCAAACATTTATAGGATTTTTGGCAAACTCTCAGCCATCAACGGATTTGAAAAGTCTTTACCGACTACCGTTTGAGTTGGGCTAGTATGTGGATTGTCTTAGTTCATTCCTCATGTAACGTTGTGCTAAAAGAATGAACTCTCTTAGACTTAGTGCTATGATGCCGAATATATAGACTTTGTTAATTTCACAGGAATGGACTACCCGGCAACGCGTGTTAGGCATATGCTTATCTCTAATTAGTGATCGATATAAAGTCCCCCATACGTGAAAGTCATGGATTTTTGATGCTACGATGTTGAATACGTAGGCATTGCCACTGTTTCTTTCTGTGTTATGTTTTCACTTGAAACACTAAAAGAAAGTTAGAAGTATCAGAGGTGTAGTATTAACTTGGCATGAATTTTCACTTAGAATAAAATTTAAAAATTTTCTTCATTATTGTTAGGAAAATTCTAAAAACTCTTTAATCCGTTGGGGATCTTATAATAAAAACTTGATATTCTTATTAAAAGGGATTAACAAGTTCATTGGGGGGTTTGACTGTTAGAGGTGTGATATTAACCTAATAGTATTTTATGGGCCTATTACTCTATTGAAGAGAGTCGATAAGTTAATTTGGTTATCAGAGGTGTGATGTTAACTTGACAAGATTATGAATCTATCATTTTATTAAAGAGAGTTGATAAGTTGATTGTCAGAGGTATAATGTTAACATGACGTCATCAAATGTGTAATATTAACGTGATGAAAGTATTGGTTGTCAGAGGTGTGATATTTAACGTGACAGAATTTGTTGTGATTGGATCAACTTTATGGACTTATCATCCTATTGAAAAGGATTAATAAGGGAATTTTAGAGGAATTGACTATCAAAATGTATTATTAACTTGATAGTTTTGTGAATTTGTTATTCTATTTGAGAAATAACAAATAACCAACCCCCGGTCTTAACTAAGACTTAGCAGGGGAGGAATTTTATAGTTGACAGAGGTGTCTTGTTGAATATGACAACTTAGAAAAATTATTACTCATAATCTAGTGGATCACAAATGAACCAACCCCCAGACTTGAACAAGTGCATGAGGGAAAAAGGGGTAGATAGGGTACATCGCGTAGTGGGTCACTATCCGTCAAGTTGTTCAGTGACATTGGAGTATAACAACTATGATTGGAATATGTTACACAACATGTCATTATCTGAAGAGTTTGGCTATCAGAGGTAACTGTTAACATGATAGCTTTGTGGACCTGCCTTCCTATTAAAGAGGATTAGCTTCAGTGGCCATAGTATCTTCCTTTTCTGACTGAGAAGATTAAGCCTGGTCCCATTACTCAGGTTGATCCTGGTTACTTTGTTCTTCAACTTTGACCCTGACAATGAATTTTTGAGTCTGTTCACCTTGAGAGATTAGTTATCTCCAGGAATAGCATTCTACAATTTTTATTTATGCTAGAAGGTTGGTCTGCAAGTTGTATCGACATGTCTCCACTAAGGTAGACTATGTTATATCTGACAAACATCAAAGAGCCATGCTTTGGAACCTCTTGACGAAGGCTTTGATGGGCTCCTTCTTATTCTGCTTAGTGACGAGAAGGGTATGGATGGAGACTTCTGTATCCTCTTTAAAAAATAAGCCGCTCACATTAACATGAATGAGTGGCTTGTTACACTGGTCTTTCTCTTGATAAAAGTTCCCTTAAATCGGGGACTTAGAATCATTTCTCACTGAACATGAGGTTGAAGCTAGAACCCCTTGTCCATCAGTAGACATGAGTGGTTCTTGGTGAACGTGGATCTTAAATCCATGTTGATCTTTTCTGACACGACGAATCATATCGTGTCCTGAAGAAGGAACACGAGGGTCGTGTTTAGATTGAAGAACGCAAGGCTGAGGTTTGCGTTTTGCTGGTTAAACGCGCCTCTGCGAGTTGCATTCTGGCTGGTCAACGCAATCCTGAAACTTGCGTTTGGATTTTAGAACGCTCTCCTAAGAACTATGTTCAGGCTGATTAACATGGTCTGGAGACCTACGTTTTGGTTCTGGAACACACTCCTGAGAGTTGTGTTCAGGCTAATTAACATGGTCTGGAGACCTGCGTTTTGGTTCTGGAATGCACTCCTGAGAGTTGTGTTCTATTTGGGAAACGCATCCCGAAGGACTACGTTTTAAGTTTGGAACACTCCCTTGGGGTTGCGTTTTAATTAGATCATGCCAGGCTTCTATTTGTGCTCATCAACGTGAGGTTTGCATTTTGAAGCAGAAACGAAGAGCTCTTGCTGAGGCTCACAAACGCATAGCTCGCGTTGATTGGAGGATCTGCTCTCTCAGAATTGTGCTCATCGTCGGGATCTCCTCCTTCATCAAGCGGCATTCTTCTTAGCCTGTTTTAAGGTTTTTGTAGTGTCGCTGTCTGTGTTGATCGAGTTTGTCACCGCAATAAGCCTTTTATGACCCGATATCCATTGTTTTTGCATGGGTGTGGAACCTTCAACTTGGTTAACGAGTTTGGTTACGACTGAGCCTACTCCTTCAGAGGAGAGGCTGTCTGAGAGATCTGGTCCAAAGGAGAGGACTTTCTTTGGTGGTTCGACAGCGGTTGGAGCTTTAGTCTTCTTGGAGACTTTGCGGATCTTGCGCATAACCTTGGGACTAAGGGGCCTATAGGAGAGTAACTCCTCATAGTTGGCTTGATCAAACTGCACAATGAGAGTTTCAACCGTTGGTCTAGCGAGGTTGATGTCGGATTGTGCCACCACTTCTTCATCAGTGAAGCTAGTCCCCAGCGGGGTCACCATCTTTTGTTTCGTGGGAAAATTTAAGAAGAAAACGAGAAAATAAATTTGTGTTATTCTCTCTAACAGACTTAGAGAAAGAATTAATTACAATTCTCTTAACGTAATCTCCCTCTAACAAACTTAGAAAAAGAAATTACAAATCCTCTCGATCGGTTTCCCGATTTACAAAAGAGAGAAAGATCGATGGAGATCATTCTCTTTGTTTAAAACTGGGTTCTTCTTAGTGTCGATGGAATGCCTCTCTCGAATGCTTGTGTCGAGTTTGCTTTTAGTTGACAATCCGAACACTTCACCTCATTGGAACACGACATTTTCCTCTTGACTTGAGGTTGAGGAGAACTTACATGGAAAATTTGAAACTCTTAACAATTTAGGGAACTCTAAGCGAGTTATAACTCTATGGAAGAGTTAGTTGATTTAACCGAAAATCGGTTTATAAGCCAAGGTCAAAGCTCCGAAGCTCCAAGCTCTCTGTTGCCGACGAAGATGATCCCCAAGAGCCTCCTAATCTGAAGATCTCAAACAAGATCTGCTTAAGAGATTGTTGATATCTCTTTTTGCAATATTTTTGATGCAAAAGGTCAATCTAATTAGAGATCCCGAACTCAGTTGAGTTTTCCACCATTTATAGGAGATTAAGGGGTGTAATCGCCCCCTTAATTCGCTCCTAAGTGGGGGAGTGATCAGCTAAAATCATGGAAAATAGTTTTAAAACCGTTCAGCTTGTGTTTGAATGAGTCAAACGTAAGAATTTCGTTCTGGGCACGAATTCTGCGTTCTGGATCTAGGACGCAAAGTTGGGCTCTGCATTTGAGCCTAAAAACGCAACCATGAACTCCGTATTTTGAGCCTGGAATGCAGCCATGAACTCTACGTTTTACGTCTAGAACGCAGACACGAACTCTACATTTTGAGTCTAGAATGCAACTATGAACTCTGCATTTTGAGTCTGGAACGGGCCACGAACCCTGCATTTCGGGCTAAAAACGTAGAAATGAACCCTACGTTTTGGATATGGAACACAACGATGAACCCTGCATTTTGTTGTTAGGACGTAAAGATGAACTCTACATCGTGACTTTGGAATGCATAGGCGAGCCTCACACGAGATTGGCGAGCTTCAGGCTAAGTCCAATGTTCAGGCGAAGTCCAGTCTTGCAGACAGACTTCAGAACATAACTTGCTACGAAGAACAGGTCATAACTTTCAAACCGTAAGTCAGAATTGGACGAATTATATATAAAAATTGACTATCTCAATGAGACGGAGCCGACTAAACCTACCCAAAAGGTTTGGTTTGCCCCCATCTGTTTTGCCAAATTCCTTACGGTTTTAGAGATACCTGCATTTTGATTTGAAGAGACCGTCGATTTATAGTCTCTTTCGCTAGAGCATTGCAAAGATCGTCATCTTGTAACCTTCGTCTTGGCTTCTTAAAAATATATGAGTCATCAAATTGTAACTCCCGATGTTGAGTGTGAATATTGTTGAATTAGAGCTTTCATCGGTTATTGTGAAGGTCGTCAGATTGTAACATTCATCGATCTACGTAAAAGTTTTCAAATTATAGTCTTCTGGAAGCCGTTAAATTGTAACTTCTATTATTGGTGTTTGATGAGGATTAGTTATCTGTAGTAATTTTTAGACAGCCTACACCCTGATTGGTAGCTTGTTTGGCGGAAGCTCATCCTGTCCCGATACGCCTGGATGCAGCGCATGAACATAACTCCTTCCACCCGAACTTGGAGTCTTGCTTTGAGTAATGAACCCGCAATGTACGCGCTCCTGATCTTCGGTCAAGCGCTAAGCTATCTACCGCCCCACCGCCAAGTTGTTCAGGAGCGTCAAAGGATAGTGTCGTGGAATTGGAGGGAGGAACCTGCGCCCGCCATCATACTCGTTCAACCATTGATCTGAGCCGCAATCAAGCATATGTCGATCCTCTACTGAGTCGCCAAACATGAAGCCTGACTTCCTCAAAGGCTCGGTTGTAGTTGGATCTTTTGTAAGTGGTGCATCTACTATCAGGCGTCGTATTGTGTGACAATCTCCCTCTCAAATATAACGGGAAATCTCTGCAGACCCACTTGAATGGAATTGAGGAACCTCGTCAACGATGGGTGTCTTGTTGAAAGAGGCGTAAACACCACTTCGACCACTCACCGCACGGGTTGGGAACACCATCGGTGGAAATTCAACTGAAATAAATAACGTGTATTTATTAAACGCAATTAGGAGGATATTTCCAAGGCAAATACAAGGCGCCAAACTCATCTCAAGAATCCGGGAGGTAGAGTCATTGCCATGTAAATCAGTGAGACAATTTTGACTGTTTCGCACACACGAGGCAGCATACATTGTCGTGTCAAAAAAAACACGACAACATACCCTACCCTACGGAGTGCGATACAGTGTAAAATCAACCCTTTTGCCTTGAGACATGTTTTGACCAAGCAAAACACATCTTTTAAGCGTCGACCCCCGCTAAGGAGGATACCGGCTCTTCCCAAATGCCTCACGAAGGAGAGAAAACGAGGGTACAATACTCAGAATATCAATTTTGAATTTACAAAAGCGGTAAAAGCTTATCCCTGAATGATGAAGCTGCGGGAGCCTCTCTCTCAGCTGACTGAGAAGCTGACCGAATCCTCAAAATGCGTGACCACCTCGGAGACATCATCAATCTACAGGAAAAGTCAGCGATTCATGTAGAAGTTCAAGTATGAGGTATCAGATCAACTTAAATGAAAAGCACCCTAAATTCAATTTTATCAAGAATCAAGGTAAATAAGTCCGCAATTAAAAAAGGAAAATTGCGAGTTTTAGCCAAAATCCTATAAAAATGTGGGATTTTCTGGTTAAACTTTAATTAAACCTACGGAGTACATACAACCAAGTGAGGGCCTCGATTCTAGTCCCAAATACAAGCTAAGAGCCCGATTCACATCCAAGAACAAAACCAAAGGCGTGGTTCTCATACAAAATCAAGATCAAAGGCGTGGTTCACATTAAAAATGAAAACTATAGGGCGAATGCATTCAAACCTAAGCTAAGGATTTCGGCCTCTCACAATCAAAACCAGAACCAAGCCAAAGAGGAGGGCTCGGTTAATATTCAAAACTGAAAAGTGAGGCTTCAACCAAAACCAAGATAAAGGAATCTGATACTTATACAAAACCGGTTCTTATTCACACCCAAAATTAAGCTAAGCTTCGGCGTTTATCAGTATCAAACAAAGGGCTGAAAAATAAGTCTTGGTTCTTATACAAAATCGAAGCCATCAAATGTAAGTTTCAATTATCCTCCAAGAATTGAAAATTTAGAGTTTAAATTTGACTGAAATCGAAGATGGGGAGCGCGGGTTACATGAGATCAAAGGAAAAGACTTAGAGTGTCAAGGAAAATTACGAAGGTCGCACAAAAATCTCCAAACACTAAGGAAGAACCTTGAGTCCCTGTCAAGAAGAAGAGGAGATGATTTAATTGCCTATACAGGAAAAACAAAGAACAACCCCTCAAAATCAAGCTAAATGTTTCGATTATCATTTAAAACCAAGAGTGAGACTTGGGTTATCATCCAAAGGCCCAAACCAAAGCCTCAGTCCTCATCTAAAACCAAAAATTAAAAAGCTTGAAGCATTCAAACCCTAGCTGGAACTTTGGTATTTCCCAAATTCAAAACTTAGGGCTTCGATTGTCCCCTAGAACTGAGAATCAAAGGCTAAATTTTCAACTAAAAATTAGGGATAACGGGACGAGTTTTACCTGGAACCGAAGGAGTAGGAAGCTCGAACTCAAGATCTTGGCTCAAACCCTAGGATGAAGTCCTTTCCCTTTGGTCAAATTCGAAGAAGAGAAGGGGAAACTCTTTTATAGAGTTGTTTGAAGGAATTTGAGTTAGAGAATGAGAAAGAGCTAGAGAAAAATTAAAGGAATCAGACTCCTTAAAGCACCTCCGACCCGACTCCTGGACCGACCCCCATGCGAGACACAAAATAGTGTCTCGCGCATAGGGTAGGTCTCGCGGTCAGTTCCGTGTGTGTTTTCGCCCATTTTTGATGTATTCGGGGTACGTATTTACACTCCAACGAATATACAAGTATAATTTTAAAAGTTTAAAAGTTCATGAATTGATTTTTTTAATTTATTAATGGTGTTTTCTGCCAAACCCCAGAAATTTAGAAAGCAGTTTCGTTAAGTTTAGGGTGTGTTTGGTAATCAATGTGTTTTTTGTTTTATTTTTGTAAAAACCACCATGCCATGGTATTTCTTTTTCAAATGTGTTTTGAAAACACCATTTTAGTCAAACTAGTTTGACCATTTATATAGCGGCAGTGGGTGAACGGCGGCGGCCGCGGTCGGGTGGCGGGTGATCGACGGGTGGCCGACCGACGGGCAGGCGGCGGCGGGCCGAAGGGTGGCCGGCGGTCGACGGGCGGTGACTGTGGTAGTGGTGGCAGCGACGGGTGGAGGGTGGCCAACGGCCGACTGACGAGTGGATGGCCGACAAGCGGCGGCAGGTTGGCCGGTGATGGCGAGCAACGGGTGGTGGGTTTCCAGCGGGCGGCGGTGGGCGGGCGGGCGGCGGTGGTGGCGGGTGGAGGGTGGCCAGCGGCCAGCTGTTGGGCGGGCGACGGCGGGCCGGGGAGCGGCGACAGTAGCGACGGTGGCGACGGTGTGTGGCAGATGGCCGGCGGCCGGCTGACAGGCGGGCAGCGACGGCGACCGGCCGACGGGCGGGCGGTGGTCACGAGATAGAGGCAGGCCCGACGACGGCGGGCGACGGCGATGGTCGGCCAGCAGCGACGGGGTGGCGGCGGGCCGGCAGCGACAGGCGAGCGGGCGGCGGCGGCTTAGATGAAAAAACAGAATCTCAAAACACCTTTTTTGGTGTTTTGAGAAAAGGGCTAAAATACCAAATTGGTATATTTATACGAACGCTTTTGCCAGTTTGGTATTTTTAAAAACTCTGGTGACGACAAGACATTAAAGCTCGTCCTTTTTGTCAATAAGGCATTTTTCTCAAAACTCCGACGAGAAAATTTATTTTAAACCCTTACCTCCCAAAAGTATTAAATTTGTGCCCACAACTATCAAAACAAATTCATCCCCTCCCTCTCCCCCAAATTCATCCCCTCCCTATCCCCCTCCTCTTCCTCATCATCGTCATCAACATCCTCCTCCTCCTTCTCTCTCATCCCCCTCCAACTCCATCCCTCTCCCCACCCTCCCCTCCTCCTCTATTAGCTAACTTCTATCATAGAAGTTTCTCTCTCTCTCTCTCTCTAAGTGAAGTAAAACAAATACATAACCAGGTCGCTCCTCCATTAGCTAACTTCTATCATAGAAGTCTCTCTCTCTCTAAGTGAAGTAAAACAGATACATAACCAGGTCGTAAAATATGATTTTGCACTTGACAGACTTGTAAAAATGAAGCTCATTGAGTTATATGGTAAATGTGGCAGGTTTGAGGATGCATTGTTGGTGCTCAATGAAATGCCAAAGAGAGATGGATTATGAACCCTCTCCATGAGCTCCCTTCTATCCCCACAAACAAACAGTACTAGCCAGCCAGTCAGTAAGCAAGAGCAAACCGGCCATGGTTGTCGATGGAGTAAACAGCAGCCGTGGCCTGGCGACCGAGACCCTAGCCTTCGCCACCCAAGTCGTCCGAGGCAGCATCTTCATGGTCATCGCTTGCTTGTTCATAATGTCGGCATCCGGCGCCACCTACATCTTCAGAATCTACTCCAAGGATATAAAGTCCTCCCTCCACTACAACCAGTAGACCCTCAACACCCTCAGCTTCTTCAAGGACCTCGGGGGCAACATGGGCATCCTCTCTGGCCTCATCAACGAGGTCACCCCTCCCTTGGTCGTTCTCTCGATTGGCTCCGCCATGATCCTCTTCAGCTACCTCATGATCTTGTTAGACCTTAGAGGGGTGGGGGTGATTAGGGTCTTATGCTAATCTACTCTGATTTTATGCCAATTAAAACTAATTAACAAATTATCCTAGCAAGTATGAAATACAACAAGATACATGAGCTAGGATAGGCAATATGAACTAATGAATATATCCTAGCAAAGAGATATTACAAATATATGAGCAATGATATATAAACAACACAAGGGTAAATAATGTAAACAAAGAAGTGGACATACTAACTAATGAGACAAAGGCGATATGAGCAATGAGCACAAATATAAATGAATGCCAAAGCATACATAAACACAAACAAATGATCATGGAGTTCGGACCTTCCGTCCTACGTCTCTGCTCCCCACTCCCGGGGAGAAATCCACTATCACAACTGGGATTTTACGTTTACCCGAATAATGTTTACACCTCACAATACAGTTTTCTAGTTTACCGAAAACTCTACAACTAACACACTCTTGCACTCACACTCTATACCCTCTCAACTATTGGAACTAGACGTGTCTTCCTCAAGTGCTCGGATACAACCTCTTCCTAGGTTCGTCAACCGACGCCACTCCTCTTGGGACGATCCCCGACTCTCGCCACACACTTCTCTCGGTATACAAGTGTATTACAAAGTGATACTCACAATAAGCACAATTACAATAAATGATTGTTCTCTAATATGGATGATAACATAATGAAAGCTCACACTCGATTGTTACAACTCTCACCAACCCAAATATACTATGTATGAAAATACGAAAAGCTCATGTGTGTAAGTGTAAACAATGAGTGAAATAAAATCTAACTCAAATAGCAAACTAGCAATAATAAGAATATGAAAATCAATAATAAAATTGCTGGAGAAAAGAATTAGAAAACTTCTCTATAAACACAAAGAGAGGTTGATGAGATATTGAAGATGAACTCCTCAACAATGTAAGCTCCTCTTTGTAAAAGCAAACCCCAAACTTAAAACAAACTAAACCCTTTTAAAACTTCTTTTAAAACATTCTTGGATAGATGTAAGAACTAAGGTATAATGGGGTATTTATATGAAACCCCAAAACCAAAAGAAAGCCAAAAAAAGATCAAAAAACCAGCTCAACAACGGCTCTGGAAACTAGCCGTTGGAGCAGATTTGACAGTGCGGCGGT
>BQKN01000223.1:223799-249300 GCA_022839385.1 Asparagus kiusianus
TAGACAAACAACATTAGTGATAAATTATTTGTTAAACATCATCAAAACAAAGAGGCCAACAGATCTACCTCGCCATCACTGGTCACATATCTCACCCCGCCGTCTGGCAGATGTGCGTCTACATCTGCGTCAGGGCCACCTCCCAGTCGTTCTCCAACACCGGAGCCCTGGCCACCTGTGTCAAGAACTTCCCCGAGAGTCGAGGGATCGTCCTCGGCCTCCTCAAAAGCTTCGTCGGGCTCAGCGACGCCATCTTCACCTAGTTGTACATGGCTTTCTACGAGTGGGGAGAGGGATGGGAGAGGAGGAGGAGGAGGAGGAGGAGGACATTGATGACGATGATGAGGAAGAGGAGGAGGACGTTGATGACGAGGATGAGGAAGAGGAGGGGGGAGGGAGAGAGAAGGGATGAGTTTGAGGGAGAGGGAGGGGATGAATTTGTTTTGATAGTTGTGGGCACAAATTTAATAATTTTGGTAGGTAAGGGGTTTAAAACAAAATTTCTCATCGGAGTTTTGAGTAAAAGTGCCTTATTGACAAAAAGAACGAGCTTTAATGCCTTGTTATCGCCGGAGTTTTAAAAATACCAAACTGGCAAAAGCTTTCGTATAAATATACCAATTTAGTATTTTAACCTTGAGAAAAGTGTTTAATTTTTAGATTTTATAAATGCACAAGTCAAAAAAAACGCTACGGTTGTCAAACACGTTTCTTTATTTTTGTTGAAAAAAACAGAAATGGCAAAAACGCCACGGTTGCCAAACGCTCCCTTACCTAACAAATTAATTGCAAGTAATTCCTCACGTCTATACATTGTACCTTCAGTAGCAAATAACCCCTCTCAACTTACTTATTTAATAGAAGGGTGTCCCATGCAATTTATGTAACAATCTAGGGATGTATGTCTAATAAAGGAGTTGACGAAGGAGTTAATAGTCAACTAAGGGCATTGATGGAGGGGTTATCCGCAATTTACCTAATTAACACGTTATTATTAGAGGATGAAAAAAATAAAAATTAAAAAAAAGGAAACGTTGTATACAATATCTCCCTCATGCAATAAAAATGGTAACGTTTCTACTGTTGCCAAATCTACACGCGCTCCCCCATTTTATTTTGACAAGTTTGTCCCCTTCAGACCGCAGCCTATTCCCCTCACCCCTCTCTCTCTCCCCTCTCGCTCGCCCTTCTGTTGTTTTCTGTTCTTCTCGCAGACAAGAGAAGAAGAAGAGGGTCCGTGTCCCTCTCCCCTCTCTATTCTCTCTCTCTCTCTCTCATCCAATTGCGCCGAAATTTGTACTGGGTTCTTCTCAAATTTAGATCCTTGAGGTCTTTTTCCTTACCCCTTTTGGTCCTAGATTGCTGACTGCTCGAATTCATTGGGTTATATGATGATTTCTTCTTGTGGGTTTTCCCGGAATCGGATTTTCTCAAATGGGTTTTCTTTGATTTGAATTTGATTTCTTCTTGGTTTTGATTTTGGGTTTATGAGATGTTTATGATTGAAAAGAGGGAAAAGGGGGTTTTGTGGGTGTTTTGGGTTTTTTCAATTAGATATTCTTTTGGTGTGTCGATTAAAATTTCATGGTCAATGGGGGTAATCAAATTTGAACTTTAGTTCAGATATTTTTAGCTGAAAAGTTTCTACTACTATTAGTATTGATTTTTCTTTTGGATTCTTGGTCTTCTGGATTTGAGTTTTTTGTTTTGTTTCATTCATGGAATGTGTTAAGCTCTTATTATTGTTAGCTTGATTGAAAGAATAGTTTACATGAAAAGGCTGAAACTCTGAATGTTTTCAATTTGGGAATGTTGCCATATCTTACTAACTTTGTCGAATGTTTAATTTCTTTTCTTACCTTCTCGGTTCTTTGTGTAATTCTGTATCTTGTGCCTCAACTTTAATTTATGGAATGTGCTAAGCTCTTAACATTGTTTGATTGGTTGAAAGAATTAGTTTACATTAGGGGGAAAACATAGGTTTCTCTGAATATTTTTGATGTGTCCATGTTGCCACCTCTCACTATTTTGGGGAATGTTTTGAGCTTGTTTCTTTTCACCTTCTTGTTTCTTTGTGGACTATTATACTTCGTGTATCAAATTTAATGTATGGACTGTGTTGGTTCTCACAATTGTTAGATTTGTTGAAAGAATAGTTTACATTCATTCTCTGAATCTTTTCAATGATGAAATGTTCCCATATCTCATTATCATTCTCCTGATTAATGCAGGTGCAGAAGGGGGATTTGTTGATAACTTAAATCCATAATCGTTATTGATTAATATGGTGAGGGCTGGGAGTGTGAGCGAGGATTATGTGCCCGTCAGCGGTTCTTCATCTGTGAATGGGTCATCAAGCATGCGGCATTGTCGCTCTGTGGAATCTCTCGGCGAATGGAGATCTTGTGAACAAGTTGAGAATGGGATGCCATCTACTTCACCCCCTTATTGGGACTCAGATGACGACGATGACTCTGGTATATTATTCTATTTTTAAATTGGTTAAAGAAAATTTCCTAATGAGTTAGCTCTATTAAGTTCCTAGCAAGGATAAGCACTATGTATCGGATGGAATTTCCTTGCTTTTAGAGTTCCTCCTTTTGGTTTCTCCATTGTTTTATTTTTACCTTAACTTTAGTTTTTGAGAGCAAAGCTATGAAGCCTAAGCCTCCCATGGTTCATTAAAAAGATAATACGGCAAGATCCTGCAAAATGGAAAAGTACAAACATATACAAAACCTCACATATCGTCTGGTCACAAAGAAAGAAAAAATAAATTTAACATAATATGTTCTACAATTTCTAGATGGGAATAAATTGTGTGATCCATCAAAGCAATGCATAGCTGGATATACGCTGTAGTCCACATTCTCACTCATTCATTCTTCTTCTGATTAGGATTCATTACAAACCATGGTGCCAAGGGGATTTCTAAACTGTACCTTTGTTTTTATCATTACTCGTTGAAGCTTTAGCATGCATCCCTTCTGTTATGGAGATAAACGTGCTTGTACCATCTAGTCATGTTATCATCTTTCCAGTTTCTTCTTTATAAAGTCATTTAATAAGTACTTTTTAAATAATTATATTGCTAAATAAAAGGGGAAAAAACCCTTCGAGTAACTTATAGAAGTGCTGTTTGAACCATGGCTGTGTATGTTTCCTGAATGAAGTACATTTTCAACTAAGTCTTACATATCCAACAGACTGGCTAATCTTTCTTATTTTCCTCTTAAGTTGACACCATGGTTTCAAACCGATGCCTTTTTTTGGTAATTTATACAAGGTTTTAAGGTGGATCATGTCATATGCCGACATTGATGATGTTGTCCATTGAATCAAATCAAGATGGTTAAAATGAAGAAGTGCTTTAGGAGTCTTATGTGATCGTAAAATACCTATGAGACTAAAGGGAAAATTCTGTAGAACAGACCAACAATGCTTTATGGATTGAAATGTTAGGCAATTAAGAAACAACACGTGCAAAAAATGAGCGCATCAGAAATGAGAATGTTATGACGGTCTTGTTGGTATACACTGCAAGATAGGATAATAAATGAGTGCACTCGTAGTAAATTAGATGCTGTTCCAATTGAGAATAAAATGAGAGGGAATAGACTAAGGTAGTTTGGTCATGTACAAATTAGACTTTTTAGTGCACGAGTTAGGAAAAGTGCTAATACTGTACTTAATGAGACAAAGAGATCTAGAGGTATAGCTAGAAGAACTTGGTTGAGAGCAATTAAGAAGGATGTGATAATTGTTAATTTAACAGAGGAGATGAGCCATAATAAAACGGCATGAGAGAATAAGATTCATGTAGCCAACCCCAAACATTGGGGATAAAAGGCTTTGTTGTTGTTGTTGTTGTTGTTAAGGTCATATATCGAGATCTTGATGCTATTTTAATGTTTGTTTGTATTGCTTTGATGGTGAAAGCCATGGTATGTATGGATGAATAAAGAAAGTAGTGGACTACAACTATTATTTTAGCAGATTTTTCCTTTTCCATTTCAAGGGTAAAGTTTTGTTTATGCAACTCATAATTGGTTGTCTTATTCTTTTCTGTGGGTAATCTACATCTACCTCGAAATGCATACTCAGAACTTATTGAATAACACACTACTCATGCTTTCTTTAACCAATTAATTTTGCATATTTGCATGGTTTCCTTCAAGCAAAATGGGAAATTGTATGCATGGGTTTTCAATGGTTGTGGTCCTGGTTAGAGAACATTCTGATCGCTCATTCCATCCTTAATCAGCAATGAACTCTTCATCCTTGATAGCCTACCCCACCTAGTTAATGTTATAGACTTACATTCATTAATTGAGTAGGATTATTTTTGTGCTTTTCGGCTGCAAAATATGAATTTTTAAAATCATCTATCATTCAGCAGTTAGCTCTGAATATAAGACACCCTGATGTCGTGAGTTTGAAGTCCTTAATCCAAAAAGTGAACAACTAGTAATGACAGTGAGAATACGCTATGCAAAAGAATGGATTTTTTGTTTGATATTGCCGGTTTACATATTTGGCTAGAATTATATGTTTGATATCCGGAGTCTTCTATAATAATTAAGCCTGACAGATAATTTGAATTACCGAGAGACCAATTTTGACAAAGGTTGATTGTTAGCATTGGCACTATTTTTTCTTGATTATGTTTAAAGCTCACTTAACTACTCATGTTGATTGCAGGACCAAAGCCTTCTGATTTATATGGAAAATTTACTTGGAAAATTGAACATTTTTCACAGATCAATAAAAGAGAACTGCGAAGCAATGCATTTGAAGTTGGTGGCTACAAATGGTATGAAATTTGCTGAGTTTTTAACTTGTATGATATCTAAGTTTTATGCTTCTTATATTGTTCTTAAAATTTCCTGTTATTTGTTAATTGTATTTCTTTCAAAATCCACCTAGTTGGAGTGAACTTCGATCCATAATTCAGAGCCTAGGGTATTCACATCGAATTCATGTTATGTATCATCTATTAAGTTAATTCCATTTTGAATTCGTGTTTTCTCCAATGTAGAAGGTATTTCTACGTTCAAGCATTGAGTTAGTTCTGGAAATACCCGACATCAGTTAGTTATTAGTTACTAGTTAGTTTTCAATGCTGGTATAACCTCTCTCAATGTGCCTTACTATCCTAAAATATTGATATCTTGACAGTACATTCTTGTTTCTTGACAGTACATTCTTGTTTCTTAAAGAATACCCAATTCATTTATACTGCTATATGACTATAAGGATCTTTCCCTGTAACTAATAATATTTATTAAGAAAGAAACAGCTTCTTTTCTATCAATACTAGCTTTTGCGCTCTTTTTGAGCATATCTATACTTTGTATTCTATCTAAAAATTTCAAACCTTTTCCTGGGAGTATGGGCATCTTACCTGTAATAAAGATACCCTTCATCCAGTTCTTTTTGGTCTATCTTTGTGACCCCTTTCTCTTTTAAGAAACAAGGCTCCGCTCCTCATTTGGGTGAGTTTTGGTTAGTTTGCTGCCTAAAATGTTGTTTTGTTTCCTCTGCCGGTTGTCTTGGTAGTATGTATGTTGTAGTGTGGTTCCGTCACTTCTCACAAGGTTCATGCCACCAAATATAGTTTCCCCTATCTTATCCCAGTCCATACTACCTTTAATGTCTCCTAGTACATTTCTAATATTTCCTCTTTCATATTGTTTGTTATTCTTATCATGTGCCTAATCTCACTTTTTTTTGTTGTTGTTGCATTTTCCTTTATTTCTGTACTATTACCTTTAGATGCATGGCAGCCTTTTACTTTATTGTAATTCTACTGTCACATAACTATGCCATATTGCTTAAGTTCAGTGATTAACATTTATTTTATCTTGTCTATATGTTGAACCAGTTGTCCTAAACAAAAATGTTTTTTTCCCCAGTAATTTATCTACATTGGTGCTGACTTTTAGCATGACCAGCTGAATTTTTATGTTTTTTAACATCTGAAAATGGAAACAGATTATGTTGAATGCAATGTAAAATTTATAAAAGAATTACTTCAGTTTAGAGGAAAAGATCCAGATATAAACATAAAAAGAACATTTGCAAAATATTAATTATTTCTTTTACTGTCTTACCTCTGTTGGTCTACTCCACTAACTTATCTTCAGTATCAGAATACTGATTTCTATAAAACTTTACTAAGAAGGCTTTGGTTTGAGTTAAGGTCCTTACAGTTTGTTAAATTTTTTTTTTGCTAAATTTAAGGCAAAGGATGCTTGGTCTTATCTGTTGTTTAGTCTACTTCTGAAATGTATTCTACTTGTGGTGTTAGTAAACTCACAATCAGTTACCTGTTATGTAAATCTTTCTCTGCTAATTGTGTATTGTTTTGGAGCTTCTATTATGATCTTCTATGGTTGATAATGCTTTCTGTGCTTGGGACTATTATGCTTGCATTCATAATAATGCACTGTATCATAGTTGTAACAAGATTGTTGACATTGTTTTCCAGGTATATCTTAATTTATCCCCAGGGTTGTGATGCCTGTAACCATCTCTCATTGTTTCTTTGTGTTGCTAATCATGACAAACTTCTTCCAGGTTTGCAGCTGGTTTATGGCTTTATAATATCTAGCCTGATTATTTTCTAAGTACATAGTAGCTACATTTCTCTCCCATTTTCCCATTTGTAGGTTGGAGTCACTTTGCGCTGTTCACTATAGCTGTAATAAACAAGGATCAAAAAAGAAATAAGTACAATGGTGAGCTGATTGTTGACATTAAATGAGATATTCTTCAGTTTAGCAGTGATACAGACTGATGTTTTTATGGGAGATCTGCAGATACATTACACCGGTTCTGGAAGAAAGAACATGATTGGGGTTGGAAAAAATTTATGGAGATAAATAAGATATCAGATGGCTTTGTTGATGATGATACTCTTACAATTAAGGCTGAAGTTCAAGTTATCAGGTAGTTCATAAATTACTGTTGCTTATCCACTTATCATTATCCTTCATCTAAATTTAGCATAGTGCTGTACACATTATTTCACTTTATATTTTTATTATTTTGTAAGTAATATAGCAATGTAGTATTATATGCGCCGCTCTTTTACAGTGTTGATATGATTTATGAATGAACTTATTCCTATTATGATTATCCAGCTGTCTTATATAATGTAGACTCACCTAGCAGATATTTTAGCCACTCCATTAAATGGAATTCTGAGATTTATAATAAACTCCGTTCTGTTTATGCAATAGATTTACCTAATCCAAACTGTCAGGAGTTCCACACCAACTAGTCCAACTGTTTTGGAACTCTCGCTTCATAATCACAAGTTTATCATATATCAAGTAATGAACATTTTGCTGTGGAGTTTTTGATAAGTGCAGTTTCTATTTCTGGACTTCTTATTCCTACTTTTCTCTTCATCATCGTCTTCTTTATTGTTTTTTTTTTTCATTTTGAAAGGAACTTTTTGAGACTTGAGTATTTGGCAATTACGCTGTAATGATGTGGGATCAGATCCAGTTCTATGCCCAAGTAAACCCAACCTTTATCTCTGAACATGAAAAATTTCTCAATCGATCCCAACCTGACTCCTGAAATCTGAAGTAAGTTTATCCTTTACTGGGCGGTTTACTTTTGTGATTGTAATCTAAGACCAGACAACATAAGGTTGACTTATTGTTTCACATAGTCGAATTTTAAAGATAGAAAATATATGATTAGGTCAAGTTATTAAAAAAGGCAGCCTGGTGCACGTAGTTCCCACTATGTGCGGGGCCGGGGAGGGTTCGGACCACGAAACTCTTTAGTTATATTAACATGACACTAAACATTTCATAATGTAAGTATATACTGTATCTGCCCGGATGCGGTCAATCATTTGTTTCTGGGCATGTATTCTTTTATCTGAGACAATTGTAACTCCCCTGAGAAGGTTGTTTGTCTCCTCTTTGTATCATTTAATGGCACCAAGCCGTTGTGATCTTGGGTTTTGTAAGAATAACTTTTTGGACAGCTTATGGCTGAAAATATCGTAGAGATTTCTATACTTCATATCCTTTAAACCTCACGACCTATGGTTTCTGGTTTATGTATTCTCAAAATTTTGAGCAGGGAACTTGAGCGACAGAGTAGTTTTAAGCATAAACTTATTACTGGTTAAAGTGACTAGTGAAGCTATGAATGAATTAATAAGTAAAGCTTGGAAAGTGCCTATTGGTGTAGATATTACATGTCGCCCAGATTTTCTTAGTTTTCTGTGGTACTTGACCATTTGCTGTTCGATATAAATTTAAAAACATGGGTCAAATGCTAGAGATACTTTACAGTATATTATGAATAATTAGCAGATCGCCAAATACTCGATGAAGTGTCTGTGGATGCTGAAATTAGCAAGACTTCGGCCAGAAGAATCTTTATTTTTTAAAAATGGCTGATTGCAAATACACACCCCTTCTAATTCTCTGATTGCTTAACAGCTTCCATTCATTCTGGTTTTAGAAGCCACCTATTAGGAGAGTACTGAATGATCAATAGAGGTAATTAACATTATGGCCAATTTCTGGATATTGAGGCAATATCTAATGAGTAGCACATGTAGCTCAGTAGTTCAACTTCTAGGGATAGAGAGTTGTGTCAACGATTCGTGAAAAAAATTTACAATTGTCTTCTCATTCAGAATGATTTTGGAGGCAAAAAGGAGAATGAAGTGATAGGAACAAATCAATTGTTGTATGCTTCTTTGGGATAACTAACTGGTTGTAGCAACTAAAATGAGATGCATTTTAGATAACTGATTAATCAGTTTGGTTTTAATAACTAAATTTGTTTATATAGTGTAGGTTATGCATATCTTGTTTTCGATAAGATTTCTTTAAGTTCATGACATGCTTTTGGATATTATTAATCAAATCATTTTCTGCGAGAACCCCTCCTTTAAGAACGAAGGAAAAGTTGGCATTTTTTTACATAAAGTTGTACGTGTTCAGTCTCCTATTTATTCTACCAGCTTGAGCTTGGTTGTACAATGGTTAACTGAACTTTTATGAAAAAATTAATATGGATTCGATAATTAATAGTGGGTGATGTCTTGTATCATTTATAAATAAGCTGACCAATTTTCATACACAGTCAGCGTTCTCTTAAGCTAACTTTTTATATTATCTTATGTTTGTATAGCTTTCCTACTCATGCAACTGTCTGCAGGCTGCTTTTTATTTTTGTGGCACCTCTCTGTTATTTATTGTACTAATGGTTTGAACTTTTGATCGAGACATTGTCAATAGTCTTCTGATGTCATCTCAAAACTGATGATAATTAACAGCGGATGTCGTATCATGTATAAATAAGCTGACCAATTTTCATACGTCGTCAGCATTCTTTTAAACTGACTTTTTATATGATCTTATGTTTTTTTATCATTATTGCATGATTCCTGGAGCCCCCCTCGAACTGTTGTACAGTTCCTACGAACCAATTCCCAGTACATTTGCAAACCGATTCCCTCAGTTATACGAATTGGTTCCCCATAATTGGCGCACCACTTACAAGTATGCTGAGTGCAATATCCCTTTAAGTGTACATGCGCAAGACGCAATGCAATGTGTGCAATCAAGTGAAGGGAGACACACAATAGAATATATGAGAAAATGACTTGTAACTAAATACTTATGTTAATAAAACGTGAAATGAAACCATGATCTCAATACGAACTATGTGGGGGGAACACAGAACAAAGAAACGAACTCCATAAAAAAGAAGTATAGAAGTATTTTGTATGAGAAAATATTGAAATGGATAATTAGCTTTCTAATTCCTACTTTTCTACTATATACTTTGGAAAACTTTAAGCGCATCCAAAAAATTTACAATACACTACTAATTGAACTTGCGTACTGAAGCAAGCTACCTCCCATTGAATCTAAATTTTCTAAGTGGCGAATTGCTTATTCGAATTCATACCATGACCCTCATACCGCGTACTGTGTAACTATGGGTTGTATAGCTTCTCTCTCTAATCATGCAACTGTCTTCTGGCTTCTCTGTATTACCATCACACTTTTCTGTTATTTAGATTCGTAATGGTTTAAGCTTTTGACCTGGACATTGTCATATCTCAATGTCATCTCAAAACATTTCTGTATTAATCTTTTTTAGTTCTAATCTGAGACGTATTTTAGGATGACCAGTTCAACTTATATAATATTACTCACTACTTTTTCTGTCCCTAAAAAGCATTATTGTACTTCAATTTCAACTCACATAATGTTTTTTTTCTTGTTGCAATCTTCAAGGGAGAAAGCACACCGCCCGTTCCGTTGCCTTGATTCTCAGTACCGGAGAGAGCTAATTCGAGTATATCTGTCCGCTGTAGAACAAACTTGTGCAAGGTTTGTGGATGACAGGAGGCAGAAGCTTAAAACCTTGATTGGTGATAAAACAAAGTGGTCAAGGTAATCTATATGCTGAAACTTGGAAGCCTGCTTTTAAGTTTTTATTCAGTTATTGCTGTTGCAGACAGCATGTGTCCCATTTGATTTTTAAGATACATTACCTTGTCTGGCCTCATCTATTCGTTTCATATGCTTGTTTATGCCTAATCCTTGTGTAGTTGATTGCAGTTTTCATGCATTCTGGCTTGGAATTGGTCAGAATACCAGGTGGCACATGTCTAGGGATAAAACAGATGCTATCTTAAAGGTAGTCGTGAAACATTTCTTCATAGAGAAGGAGGTTGCATCTACACTGGTAATGGATTCTCTTTACATTGGTCTGAAAGCTCTTAAAAGCCAGAGCAAGATAAAAGAAGTGAGAGCCAACAAACTGGAAAAGGAGGATTTACCAGCTCCCATTGTCCTTGTTGAAAAGGACATGTTTGTTTTGGCAGAAGATGTGTTCTTATTGCTTGAGAGAGCTGCACTAGAATCGCCCCATCTGTCATTGCCCTCGAAGGAGGAAAAGGGTTTGCCGATTCGCTCAAAAGTATGTTTTGGTACATTTAATCTGCCGCTAATATTTCATGCACTTTTTTCTCTTATTTTATAACATAATGTATCTGAAGTTTTGATCATTATTAATGATACATTTTGGTGATAACTTTGGGCCTTTGTAATGTCCTTTGGCATATCATGTTTTACTTGAGTAATATATAGTTACTCATTTTTCCTATTCTATCTTCATGCAAAGGGTATCTTTGGCATTCATTGTGAAAGGTGTTCTTCGATAGAAAAATTTTCCATGTGCTTTTGATCTTTTGGGGACTTACTGAATCCTAGATCCCTATCATTAAGTTCTTGTTACTATATGGTTTAAGTAAATACAAATGTGGGATTGATTAAAGTTAAAAAAATATCTCCTTGAGGTTTTACTCATAATTCGATAAACCATGTTTGATGTTTGAAGTAGTTTTTTGATGCAGTCAACTACCTCCCAGTCAAAATTTTACTGAAAAACCAAAAATGGCAGTGAAAAATCATGATCAAGGCACATGACTTGTCTCCTAACCAAATCTAAGCATTAACTGAATGAGTCATGTGCCTTGAATGTGAGCTTTTAGGGGAGTTTTTGCGTTTTCAGTGAAAATCTTTGGTAGGAAGTGGTTGATTGCACTAACCCCCTTTAAAGGTGGTTTTTGTATTAATTGACATTCAAAGGTGGTTTACGGTAACCCAATCTAAAAGTGGCTTCTGAGGGGGAAAAACCCAAAATCATATGGTATTTTATCCATGTTTCTCTTGTTCCCTAACTCTAAATATCAAACTATGTTATTTGCACCGGTAAAATACTTATGGATTATTCAGTTTGCTATTATGATTTTGCACGTGTACATATGCTAGCATACCAGAATCAACAATGAAGTCAGTAGAGAAATAACTTCTCATGACTACAAACCCCTGACATTTGACCTTCTGTTTCCTGCTATATTTCAGCATATCCTCAACATGCATCTTTATTCTTGATTTTAAGTAACTAAGATGTTATTATTGGATAAAGGATTCATAGCAAACATGGAGTAATTAGTACAATTTGGTTGAGGCACATTACGGAGATTGTCTTCTTAATAAGGTTGAAGTAGGAGCTGAAATAGGGAAGAAAGTTTAAGTAAAATATTAAGTTAATAGTAATAAATACTTGTTACTGGTATTTTTTTATCAAGATTTGCATCTTTGTAGTGCAAATAGGTTTCAGAAATTTATTTTGGAAATTATATTCGCTATTCTTGCTTTTAATTAACAAGACGCTATTTGGTTTACTTGTATGGATAAGGGATTCATAGCAATAGTGAATGCTTTTTGTAGAGGCACGTAACAGAACTTGTCTTCTTAATGAGGTCAAAGCTAGGAGGTGGCAGGAGAGAAAGTTAAAATAAAATACTTAGTCCATAGTAAGAATCTAATAGCCTCTTTGTTTTCTGAAAGAAGTACTTGTTAAGTAACTGCTGAAGAAATTCTCGTTCCTGGTATTTCTTCAATTAGATTTGCATTTTAGTGGTGCAATATCAAAGGCATGATCATACTGTTAATCAACCGGGGGTGCATAATGCAAAATAATTTCTCTGGACCTAGTTTCTTTTAGGCACTAACATTGTCACATTTGACACAGCTGCACTAACCACAGATTTTATTGCCCCCATGTGCTTATGTACAGATGAGGCAACACAATAGATCATAGGATCGAGCTTAGGGCTGATAGTAATATTTATTTCATTAGAAACTTCTGCTCTTTAGAGGATTAAAAGTTTGAAAACAGACAGCATCAATGCAACTGCATTTTCAAATCTACTTCTATCAAAATAAGTGGGGTATGGAGTAATTTTTTTTTTTTGTTACAGTTCACATTGAAAAAGCTCCAAAGTGGAATGGGTTCTTTTGACTGATTGTCTTTTCTGAGAGAGAAACAATTTGTAAAGGCAATTGCTGAATTCTTAACCACTAGGAAATAATAGCTAGGAAGAGCTCTCTTTAAATGTCGTTAGGCTGCTTGGTGGGTAAATACAGAGTTTCCTTGTCAGCAAATTTTTTTAACAAATTCTTCTTGATTAGGAAAAGAGTTGGATGAGCTGCTGGGTTAAAACACATTTTCAACTGATAATGTTGGCAGTTAAAGTTTAAGTTAAGAAATTGACAGTAATCCAATTTAAGGTTAAAAAAATTAGTATTTTACATATTAGTTTGGACTTGTCAATGAAATTGTTTGACAAATTGTTCTTGTCTTAGGAAAGAGATGGACAATGTGCTGCTGGGTTAGAACACATTTTCAACTGATAACGTTGGCAGTAAAAGACTGGAGTGAATAGATTGCCACTAATATAGGTCAAGGTTTTAAAAAGTTATCAGTATTTTACATATTGGGTTGGACTTGGAGCATTTTGAACCTATAATAACCAATTGGACTTGGCCAAAGCATCAGCCTTGGGTTCTCTAGCTCTCACACATTCATCTTTTTATTCTTACTGTGTCCTTCCTTTTTATTAAAAATAGGCTATCTTTATCATCTTCTGTGTTTTTTCTTTAAATTCTTAGTAATCATGATTTCAAGCTATCTTCTAGACTTGGTTTCTAACAGGTGATGTTCAACAATCACATGTTGTAGGACGGTTGTTCTGGAGATGAATTTAATAAAGATTCTATTCTCCGTGATGAAAGACGTCTTACAGAGCTAGGTCGCAGGACTCTGGAAATATTTGTTTTAGCCCATATATTCAGGTAATCTATATAGCTTCTGATAACATGGCTTTTGAAGATGTGTAACATCCTTATTGATTGTCGCTATTTTTGATTGGTTGTGTCAACTGATACATCTGTAAGTCCTCTATTTTGGGAATAATGTCTTCAAGTTTGATGGATGTTTCTTTCGTCACCAATCTTTGCTTGGAAGAATGCAAACTGTACGAATGGGATAATTCTCTAGATGTGTAAATTTAAGCAGAATACCTTTTCTTGTTCATTCTCTCTAAAGCATAATTATTGGTAGTTCTATTCTTTTTTCAATGAAGGTGCTAGCCTAGTCTTGAACATGGGACCTTGTATAACCCGATCTAATCCCTAACAACAAAACCAAGCCTGAGTGGCTACTGCTTTTCATTAAAATAAGGAATAATTTTGCATAACCCCTTGAACTTTGCTAATCTCACACTAGGTTACCTGAACACTTCGTTTTGGGTGACGTATCCGTGTCAAACACATGTCAGACCAAATTAACTGTGGACACCCTACGGACATGCCATGTGCATGTGTGGTTTAGAGCAAAACCTGATTTCTCCATCACTTGTAACCCTAAACTAATTCCTTTGGTATCGAGCTTAAAACAAATAGATTTTTGAACCCACATACCGAAACCAATTACTAAAGATTTAAAAAGTACTCATAATATCCCATATGATCAAAACTAAACTTTTGTCATTAAATCTTAATTCTTAGTTTGATTTAATTTGATTCTTAATTGTTTAGGTGGTAGAAGAAAATAAAAAATTTATAGATATCTTAATTTCAATATTTGGTCTAATGTAAATATGACACACGCAAATATGTGTGTCCTGCCTTTTACAAATTTTTCGTGTCCCATATTCGTGTCCATGCAACCTAGATTTCACATAGCTCCCCCAAACTTTGGGGGTGTCTCACAAAACCCCTTCAGCTTTAACATTTTCTCACCAGACCCAATAACTAAAATGTTCTTGAGTGAAAAATAACTAAATGTTCTGGAGGAAATTTTAGTTATTTGCAAATTACATGAAAGGGTCCACTGAGAAAAGTTCAAAGTTTGGGGGCATTTTGTGGGACACTCCAAAGTTTAGGGGCGTTTTGTGAGATAAAAAAGTTCAGGGGGCTTATATGCAAAAGCCACCAAAGTTCTGGGTGGTTATTTGAACTTAACCCTTAAGGTAATATTATCGTTAACGACCAAAATTACTGTATTTTGTGGGTACTGGCCGCCAAATATTGTCAATTTTCAGCTTGTATATTTTTTGTGTATCGCATTTGGGTAGCCTGATCCTATCAGTTTGAAATGGTCATTAACTTTCTAGAGAGTTCCATGTTTGTTCAGCCTGGCAGTAAAAAATATGCTTTATCTTTTGACGATGATCAATGTGATCAAATCACTAGTTTTCATCTGCCATTAAATTCTTAAGAGGCTCTGTGTTTCAAGGTGCATAATTCTTCATTGTTTTTATTTACATTTCGTGATTATTTCTTGTTCTGCATTTGAGAATTTTGGTCTGAAAAATAGAAGGGAGTTTTCATAAGAATAATTTTAGAAGCGTAGATTTGAAGACATTAGCATGAACTTTATCCATTTTCAACAAACTAACATGAGCTGTTTCTGTTTACATTACAACAGAATTAATAGGATTTTTCCCATCACCTCTTCATCACTACTACATCATGTGCTTAGCATGTGGCTTTTGATGAGAAAAATGCCCTTATTTACCTATAAACTTGGTTTTAAGCTGAAAAATATTTTAAAGAAAATATAGTAAATTATTTACATATAAAACATGGAGAACCATATCAATATGTTAGATACAATTGGAAAACTAATATTTGTTTGTTATTTAACCAGTCCATGACGTTTTTATTGTATGAGACACTATTAGTAATGAAATATGTTTCTTTTAAATTCATAAATTGAACTTAAGAACTGGCTAAGTAGCTATTAACTTATTTATTATTTATATATTTGTAAATAGACCCATCTGTGGTTAATTATCTAAGAACTATACAATTATTAGAAAAAGTTATCTCTTACCGACATATATATTTTTCTATTAAGCTATTATGTGAGGGAAACTTTGCTAGTTCTTAAATTTTTGAATGTTTGATTGTTTAAAAAATAATAATTAATTTGACATTGATAAAATAATTTAGAGATTAATTTGTTTAATCTTTTCTTCTTCTTCCCTTCAATTTTATAAACCCTAGCCGAATCATCTACACTAGCCGAATCATCTAGACATCTACACAACACAGACCCACCCTCATAAGTCCCCATCCTCTGCTATAATTTTTCTTTTTGCCCTCTTCATTCCAAGTGAATACCTGTTCTCCTCAATCATTAATCCAAAACGACAAACATTTCTTTTTTTCTTACTTCGAAGTTGTAGTTGGAGAGAAGAAACATAAACATGGTTTGATTCCAAGGTTAAAGTAAATCTATATAATGGTTCGTCTATACATATTTTGCATCCAAGTTGTGCATTGAAAATAAACTTTTGTTTTTGCTAGTTTGGGTTTGAACTACTGATGAGAGAAGGGAAGAGGACAAAAAGGAGAACAGGACTTATAAATTTGGGAATTAAAGTAGTTAGGGGATACAAATTTATCTTCTTCTTTTTTCTTGGCATTAGATTTTATTTTATTTATTTATTTATTTATTTTCTTGGGCATGCGTTTTGTTGAAACATAATTTGAATGAGGAGGAAGGGCTTGAGTAAGTTGATGAATACTTTGCAAAAGGCCCGTTATTGTTGTTTCTTTCAAATTGTAGGGTTTTCTCTTTATTTTAAAGAAGAAATTGTAATATTTCTTAATTAAATTAGTTAGTTCGTATGTGAGATCAGAGCAGCAATCTCACATTGTTGTGAACGTTCACATGGTAGTTATATGAAAAAGCTCAAAAACTGAGATATTTACTTGAAGTAATAAATAGTAACTTTAAAAAGGACCCAAAATTCCTGGTAATTCTCAATCTGTATTTGTTCTTTTCTGACAACTTTAGCTTGCATGGACTTTATTTTCCTCATGTTTCAATAGTTTTCTCTAACTTGTTTGTTGCAGCAGTAGAATTGAAATAGCATATCAAGAAGCTGTTGCATTAAGGAGACAGGAGGAGCTTATTCTTGAGGAGGAGAAAGCAGAGAAAGCTGAAAATGAGAAGAGGGAAAAGAGAGCAAAGAAAAAACAGGTCAACTAAGTTTCTTCAACTTACGTCTTGTTCATCTGTGGGAACATTTATATTCTATACTGGCCTGCATTGTTCTATAAGTCGTGTACTTGGTATTATTGAGCATTACATGATATCAATATGTTAATGCTGCCTGTTGTTTAACTGGATTACTTGATTTGTAGAGAAATTTTGCTAGTTGTACGCATGCCAGCATTTTGGTAAATGAGGTCCGCTTTCGAGAAACTTGAAGATCAGTTACGTGCAGCGATTTCATTATGCTTATACCCTGCTTTTATGCTCTGATATAGAGATTGTTGGTTTTTATTTTTGCAAGAACAAATGCAAGTTCTATGTCAAGCTCCTCCATTATGTTTTTGATATAATTGTTTTCTGGGCTGTGGCCTTTAAGGTCATTTTCTCAAGTGAAGTTCGTATACAGATTTTCATGGTGTTTTTTCCCCTCCATCATACTTCTAGTTCACATGGGCAATGGAATATGAATTAGTGGAGGATAGCTGGTCAATTTTTCATTTTGATGTTTAGTTTTCAGAACATGAAATATATCACATAAAGCGCATGTCAAGATTTTATTTCTACTTTTGATAAATTCATTTTTTTATAATAAGCTAGTCGAAAAAGCATTAGGTAAAAATAATGTCAAATGTTCAAAATATATTATTTAGAAGTGTATCCATCAAATATTGTGGCCTTGTTTTCACGCTTTCTGTATCGGTATCATACTGCTATTCCCCTTCCATGCCTGTAACATAGACCTTTAGTTGCATGAAAAAGAGTACGGGTTACTGGTGCAGGTTTGGGTATGGACACTGCATATTTGTAAAAGATAGTATGGGAACACGACTATACAATACTGAAATTAATAATTTTCATGAGACCAATATTCTTTTTGTCATACACATGTTATGAGAATTAAACCCCTTCCAACGTTTCTATGTTTCATGTTTTTGTTTATTATGTAAGTTATAAATTGGAAAACCATGCATTTTAAAACTAAATACTGAAACCACATTTTAGGATCTTAGTTTGGAATTGGGTATGAGCTGAAACGAACCCATGTGCAATGCGTTTCAGGAATTGGATGTGAAATTATACATCCAAAGAAGCGTGTGACGAGCATTTTAAATTCAAACTACATATTTGTAAAAGATATGGTATGAGAACACGACTTTATATGTTGAAAGTAATAATTTTCATGAGACCAATATTGTTTTTGTCATTCACATGTTGTGAGAATTAAAACCCTTCCAACATTTCTATCTTCATGTTTTCTTTTATTATGAAATTATAAATTGGAAAACCAGGCGTTTTAAAACTAAACACTGAAACCACATTTTAGGATCTTAGTTCTGAATTGGGTATGAGCTGAAACGAACCCATGTGCGATGCGTTTCAGGAATTGGATGTGAAGTTATACATCCAAAAAGGTGTTTCATGAGCGTTTTAAATTCAAACATGTAATATATAATTGAGCACACATATGAATTAATGTACACATATATTCGAGGACTGTCGAAGAGTTGGTGCAGGTATGGGTATGGCTTCATGTTAGAAGCAGCCACACCACATGACTCATCCCTGTGTGCCTGATTACTTGGAAGAGATTGTTCCATTTGAAGCCCTTTGTTCTCTTTAGCCTGAATAAATCCTAAATGAAGGAATGGAACTACCTTTTCCAAAGATGTCGATGATGCATTAGAAAGTTTGCTTTGTTTTCCCCCTCCTGTTATGAGAAAGTTGAGAATGGTGCATATCTGAACCGTTGATTTTAATTGAGTTCTTAGTTAAATGCAATTGGTTGCATCCCTTTTTGTTTAAGAAAATTACGATTGGCTACTTCTAATTTATGAAGTCCAAACCTGCGTATTGTCTGGCGGCTTCCCATTTATGAAGTCCAGACCTGTGTATTATCTGGTTGGTCCCTAGTATGTTGATTTTGATTTCCACGAACTCAGTGTTCTATGTATGAGAAAGTTTGCTTTGTTTTCTTTTTATTTTTTATTTTGGTTATGAGAAAGTTGAGACTGGTGCATGTTTGAATCATTGACTTAGTAGAGTTCTTATATGCAATTGATTGCACCCTTTCTGTTTAAGAAAATTACAACTGTCCGTTTCCAATTTATGAAGCCCACATCTGCGTATTATCTGTCTGCTTCTAATTTATGAAGTCCAAAACTGCGTATTATCTGGTTGCTTTCTAGTATGTTGATTTTGATTTCCATGAAAGTATTCTATGTTCTATATCTCATATGCTTAATGAGACCCTGTTCCATTTTGCCAGTATTCGTCCTTTAGTACCATTTCTGTGAGATATATACTGATCATGTTGCCTTTGTTCTTCTTGTCCATTTGTAATTGAAGGTTGTGTTTCATGTTTTAATTCTGTTTTCTTTATATTTTTCTATCCTTTCCCTTTAATGTACTGCACTTTGGCATGTTGACATGTTTTTCTTTATTTACTAGTTCTATTTTATTTTATGTCTGAGTGTCATTCCTTTTGCATCCATCCTTTTCTTTCCACCAGGCTAGACAGAGGCGAAACAATCGCAAAGGTAAGGACAGAGGTAAAGGTGACAAGTCTGTAGAAATGGAGGAGGAAAAGCATCAAGAACTACATGATAGTCTCTCTGAGGAAAGAATTCTGGTGGACTTCTCTTCAGAGCATGGGGAACAGTTGAGCAAGAAGAGTGAGCTGAGGGGAGAAGTTTCTGATGTTTCTGAGCCTGGAGATGATTGTCCTGAATCACTTCTGGCTGATGTAGAAGACAGAGATATGAGCCCCCTGAGTTGGGATACAGATACATCAGAAACTCATCCAGCATCCGAAGCTTGTAGGAGTGATATCTCAAATGGCCATGTCGAAAAAAAGAGCTCGTCCTTTGTGGATGACAGTTCTTCCACATGTTCAACTGACTCAGTCCCATCGGTTGTGAATGGACCATACAAGGGGTACTCATCAACCAGTAACAAAAGTAAACGAAATTCTTCTAACAGGTATATATATATATATTTGAAATCAAGGATCCTTTTCTTTTCTCCTTCCCTGAGGGAAGTGGTTTGTTTCTTATCGCATTGTGATCATTGCAGAGGGAAATATCCACAGAATAAGGACATGCAAAATAGTCCCATGGTTATTGCCGAGCAACTACTTTATGTGAGTAGAAGTTGTAGTGCTACTGGGGCTGAACCAGAGGGTAATCTTCAATCCTTGAAGGATCAGAGACATAGACTCCAACAACCTCTTAAGAAGGTACCTCTAACATTTTTTGCGTGTTAGTTTAAAGATGGGACTGTGTGCATAAGCTGCAATATTAGTTTGAGATTGATAATTACTCTTGAATAACAGACACTCGGAAACAGAACCTTTTATGAATTCAATATGACTTAGTTGTCCTGAATTAGTGTATAAATGACTTCAAAGCACAACTTGTTTGATACTTGCCTCTCTAGTTGGAGTTATTAGTTATTATGCGATAGATGATCCCACAATGACTTGCTTTAATGAATCTAGAAAATAGAGAATAGGAAAGTTCAATCAATTTCACCTCACAATGCTCACATTGATTAGCATTTGACGTAATTCTTTTTGGAACTTAAAGGACAACTTGTACAATGTGGATTTTCTGTAGGTTATCATTTTATGATGCTCTCTTGAAGCTTCATCTTCTAGTCTTTCTTTTATCTGATCCTTCATTGCACATAAAACGGGTTAGATTTTCTTTTGTAAAGAGTTTTCTTATTTTCCTATTTCTGCATTTTTATGTCCTTGGATGCATGAGGACATATTTCTTAAGGTAAGGATTTGTATTGAAAATTGCACTGCCAACTTTGTCTGTCAGCATGAGGTTTTTGTATGTAATAGCGTGTATCAGTCTACTTTTCGGATTTTCTTTCCAAGTTTTGAAAACATGCCCGCCCTATTATGCGCCCGCCCTATTATGTTTCATCTTAGATTTCTCTCTCTTCCATTTTAGCATTGTTATTGTGTAATTTTTTTTCATATATGTATATAGTTAACTATTTTATTCTTCATATAAGAATATCAGTTTACTTTTCAAATTTCGTGAGTTTTGAAAACATGCCACACTGATTGTATTTCATCTGAGTATTTTTCTTCCATTGCATCATCATTGTTATTGTTTGATTTTTCATATACGTTTACGGGTAACTAGTTTTTTTCTACCTTCTCGTCGGAAATGCAGCTAAGTTTTTACATTAGTTTTCTGGTTACTCCCTTTAACTGTCCTAATGATGTGATTTTTTTCCCAATATCAAGGAAGAAATAGACAAGAGACTGTGTACTAAAACAATTGTCAAAGATGAAATTGTTGAGAATATTTCCTCCACCTTTAACTCAAGGACATCAGAACCAGCATCATCACCTCACCCTGCTAGAAAGGCGTCATCGGTTAAGCAATCTACAGAGACACACGCTGCTACCACTACTACCACCAAAAATGAACCAGTTTCCTCTCCTAAGTCCACTTCAAATACCCAAATTCAATCTGAGAAATCATTCAAATCACCAGAAAACATGTCCATTTCGAAATCTGAACCTTCGAAACATACCTTGCACACTTCTCAATCAATAAGCAGCACTGCCAACAAAGCTTCTTCAATATCGAGGCCTTCAAGTGCCCCTATCATTCCAGGACCAAACGCAACTGCTCCCCTTGTCTCCACGTCAAACACAACGCTTGCATTATCACGCACACTCAGCTCGCTTGGTCGTTTAGACTCGGACTCATCTCTTTTTGCTCACAGTCTTGAACCGCAATCTTATCGAAATGCCATAATGGGCATCAAAACTTCAACTGGTGCAACTACATCAGAGGTCACTCATCGACCCTCTTTAATTTTCTCTACACAATATGATGCCGCATTTCCCCAGCCCTCTACATCTTCATCATTATCATCAGTGAACTCGGGTATCACTTTTGGGTCCCGACCGAACTCATGGACTGATGAATCTCGTTCTCATGTGAAAGGTAACATAACCCAGGTCAACGGAGTGATGCCGGACGATTTCCCACATCTTGACATCATTAATGACTTGCTCGATGAGGATCATCGGACAGCTGTAAGGCCAGCATATAACCGTTACAACCACCACGACGATTTCAATTCAGTGAACCAACATTATGCTTTCCCTCAGTTTGATGTACCTGAATACTACTATGAAGAGATGCCTCAAATGGTCTATGATTTCGTGCCGTACCACGGATTGAATGAATTGCAACCCGATGCATTGATTCAGAGCCAGTGGCCGATGGATGCAAATGGGGTTGTTTATCCTCTTCCGGAATACTCTGCATTTGGTTTGGATGGATATAACATGATGTATCAGGCTGCAAATGGGCTCTAGTTGTGGTGGTTGTAATGTGTAATGTTCAATTGTTTCGCGGGAATAAAAGCTTTTGTATGTCAAGTTTAAGAGGGTGAGGTCTACTAAGAGAGCTGGGGAGTTGAGTTTGTAATTCCAAACAGTTTAAGAATAGAACCAACCAATGTTGTAAAGTTTGGTATATGTATGTTCTTGTTTTTCAGCACGATACTTGGTTTTCCCAGTGTTTTGGTTGTCTTCTTTGAAGCTTCAGATGATGTATTTATAGTTGCAACCCGAAGAATTAGTTGCATTTATATTTTGGAATCAAAGTGCTAGCTTTCTTAGTATATTTGTTATACTGCTTAAGATCCCTCCACCGCCCCTACCCCACCCCCACCCCAACCCAAAAAAAAAAAGAAAAAAAGTTGATAATGTACTTACAAATTTTATCAAACAGTTAATGGTATTTCCAACATTTATAGCGGGAGTCGGGATTAACAAAACACAACCTCAATCTAAAAAGGGAACTTTATTGTTTGTCTCGAAGTGCTGTTACATAATCTTATCAGTTGCTTCTCTTGTGGATGCTTCTCTTGGGTCTACGGTTTATTTAATCAGAATGTTCTACTGAGATGAAACATTTTGGGGGTATTCTAATGCAAATGAGGTGACATTGAGCCTATCACCTCTTATTTTAGGAGTAAAACTTGCCTGCAGTAAAAAAAAAAAAAAGGGAAAAAAATAAAAAAGAATTCAAAGTCAAAAGTGTTGTGGTGGTTAATATCTTTTTTTACAAAAAGATGAGAAAAGGTCTCATAAACAGTCTGCAACTAAGCCTTTTAACAAATAAAATAAAATGACACTTTTCTAGCGCTTACTAACAGTTAATCGTACGTACATGAGCGTATATAGTTTAATTTCGACAGCTTTTCACACTTACCTAATATTCACCAGAATCGAGGAAGACAAGAATATATTCCCGTTTTGGTAACAACAGGACCAAGTGAATAAACCAGCCTGATACAGACAATAATATACAAAGGTTGCACAAGTCTGGACAGTTGTTTGATACGTACACAGATTATATATGTCAGATATTTATTTACAAGACATACTTGAATCAACTTCTATCTGTAATACTTACAGTAAAACAATCTATACAGCAAACAAAACCATTTTTACACCTAATAAGTGGCGATACAAACCAATATCCAACCGTTCGCCGCGTGTATAAATCTATACATCAAAAGGAACATCTCAATTATACACTGAGAATCTAAAGGCATCATAATTTAACGGTGCATGAAACAGCACTTTTAAAATCAATTGCGTGTTTGAATGGCACGCTAGTGGTTAGTAACTTCCATTTCCTCTTGATAGGGTTATACACTTGAATCTCTAGGGTTGGCCTTTTTTTAGGGGAACTTCTGGGTTCTGAAGTCAGCACGTAGAGCTCCCCGTTCATGGCAGCGAAGCAACAGGAGTCATCAGAGGGAAGCTTTTTACGTAAGCCTGTCTCTTTCAGCCATCGATTGGTAGCAAAGTCATACCTGCATAGCGATATCAAATTATTTGCGGCAAACATAAATGGGAAAATGAAATTAGTTGGATTTATATATTCATCTTTCAAGTAATATTGACCATGAGTATGACTTTAGGGAGATAAGGATACACTTCAGTAAAAAATGGAACACTGACAATTCTGCATCCAGGAAGAGGCATACAGGACATTCATCTAACTCTGGCCATGAAAAAATTTTCAACAACTAAAATTATGTTAAACATATAGGACTGTTGAAGTGGATATGGATGAGTCTAGTTTTATTTCTTCACCTTTATCTTGTGTCAATCATTTCATTGGTTTTTTTAACTGGTTGTTTTACGTTGCTTTATTTCTTTATTTCTCATGTATCTTCCATTTTCGTGGTTTCTTTCAGTTCTTAGTGACACTAAGTGACAGCATCCTGCCTGAATAGGAGATGCATATATAAGATAACAATACTAAAAATTCGAGCCATAGAATTTTAATACTAAAAGACTTGAACCATTTTTGAATGGTCTTGTTTCTCCAGAACCAATATAACCCCTTTCATGAAAAAAAGTGATCAATTAACAAAGCAACAAAACTACTTGTTAGAGATAATCTTGTTGCATTAAAACATATAAAATTTGACTAATTTGGCTAACACTCAACTTGGTAAAATGAACTGAATGAAGAATTAGATTGTTCAGTAGCACACTGAATGTTGAGAATACACATCAAACTTCTAGAGAAGATCCACAGTTAAAAAAAAACATCTGTGATTGTTCAAAACACTTGTAATTGTTTCAGAAATGAAAAAGATGATAGAAAAGGTCTATCGAGTGCTAGAAACAGGGGTATAAAGTATAATGGAACGATATTGACATCGTGAACTGATTCATGATAAAACTGGTTGTTCATGATAACCCCTCACATCTCTCTTCAGGAGAGAAAAAGAAGGCTCTATGGAGAATGTGGTCAGAAATCCAAAAGACGGTCCGAGTCCTGACACAACGATCAAATTTGTTATCAGCACATGCATGAAGATAACAAATTTACGTAATAGAAAAGATTAAAGAATCATCATAAACCTCCCTTAAGTTTCCACATGTAGAAAGAGATGGACAGTTAATGACATCCCTTATACCAATGACCCCAAAGGGATAGATGAATTGAAACATACGAAATATAATACAAATAAAATCAGTTTAAGGTTCCCTAGAAAGATATGACGCATGGCATGGATCCTTTACGAACAAGTTGCAGGGGTATGAAGGAAGAGCAGTGGAACCATATAAGGTCGAGGGCCAATGCAATGCTCCTCAAAAACTCAATGGTAGAGTGGTCATTATACGCTGACTGGCCATAGGTCTGAAACCTGTTCCTTGTCTTTTTTTTCTTCCTATTGTGTCCTGTATCAATTAATCACACCTGTTCTACGATATGTGAGAATCACTGTAAATAGTTAATACCTCAATATAGAGCAGGGGTAGCAATGACACCCCCTTTATTATCAAAACTGAAGCGGTTGTAAGAGAAAAGGGGAAGGTAGCACCAATGTGAGTAGCACCAACATGAATGACCCTAATATTTTCATGTACATAGAACCAGAACGATTTGGACATCCTTAGTGAGCACGACAATCTACAACACAGATTGTACTCATTTGATTTTCAAAGGATGTCTCTTCATGGTATCATATTTCACCTCCCATGTTAGCCCTCTCTTCACCAACCATACACTTCAGTGACTTCAAC
>BQKN01000224.1:0-58589 GCA_022839385.1 Asparagus kiusianus
GATGAAAGAGAGGAATATAAGTAAAGATATTTATAGAATCTGGTAAAGGGGGACGCAATTAAAAAGTTGGCGGTGCTGTCAAAATACCATTCCCCAAATAAGAAAGACGTATGTTTTTCGCTGTGCTAACATTCTTTGAGAAAGCACAAAAGCATGAAGATTCACTTGTACAAAACAGCTCTGTCCAAACGGTTATTATAACCGTTTGGACAAGTCGAAATAGCCCAAACGGGTTTAACTGTTTGGGATAATAAACACAAACGGTTAAAACCGTTTGGGCTGTTAAAAAACCCCAAACGGCTGAACCAAACGGTTTTAACCGTTTGGGGGTATCTCTGCCCAAACGATTAAGACCGTTTGGGAGTTTTTAATAGTTTTTAAAAAAAATATTAAAAGCCTATTTTCCGTTCCCCCTAAAAATTTCATCCCACCGCCAAAAATTCATCCCCAAAATTTTTAAATTCATCCCCAAAATTTTTAAGACGGCACCCTCTCAAATCCCTAACCCCGAGACTCCCAACCCGTCGCCGGCGTCATCTTCGTCGTTCGCCAGATCTCGCGTTGTCTTGTCCAGGCGTCGTCTTGGATCCTGTCTCGCCTTGTCTCGTCCACGCGTCGTCTTCGTCGGATGTCAATTCTGCTTCTATGGGCAATCTCAATTCTATTCGAGTTCATCTTCAACAAGAGAAGGGAGCTTCTTGCTGTAATCTTGGGCTTCACTTTCTACCAAGCATCCAACTTCTTCATCCGCTGCTCTCTCTCTAGAGACCCTCTTTTCATCAACACCTCCGTCTCCTTGCTCCACTCCTTCATCACCTCCGCTTCAGGTAAATTTTTTTTGAAGTAAATAATTTAATTAGGACATGGGTTTGTGGGTACTTTGTGAAATTCGACGTTTGTGTCGATAATGGCGAGTTTTAGTGGGAGAAAAATGAGATTTTGTGCCCTTTGGGTATGTGGGTAATTTGTAAAATTTGATATTGTTGTTTGTAAGAGGGGCATATTGAGATTCGATATTGTTTTCGGTGTTATTGGAAGTAATTTGGGGGGCTTTTGGGTTTGTGGGTAAATAGCATTTCAATGGAGTAGCTGAAGGTTGCTTTGTGCCTAGAACCTTGAAAATTGCTTCTTTTTAAGGTAATTTTTTATTTGGTTGCGTAGTTTGGGGTTTGTTGGATTCGTTTGAAGCTAATTGGAATATGGTTATAATGGTGGATTTTAGTTGATTTTTGGTACTTCTGAGTATGTAGCTAGCTGGGTTAGTCTTGCATGATATTGTTTTGTGCGATAGGGGCGTATGGAGATTTGAGACTGTTGTTAGGCTTGTCGAATAATTGTGGGGTTTGAGTCTGTGGCTAGATAGTATATCATTGGGTTTAAGTGCTTGGCGTGATGTAGTAGCTGGTCGTTTGATGCTTAGACTCATATTGGTGTTATGATGTTTGGTGAAAAACAATTGAGGCTTTGTTCTAGCTGTTGTGTCTGTTATAATTCAATTTGATTTTCGGAGACTTTGTTGAGATAGGCTTGATTCAGTCATTTGGATGGGATTTCAGATGAATGAATGGTTAGGACGAGTGGTTGACATATAGTTGAGGCAGTGAAAAGGATATGAGTAATTCTGTAACTGTCTTTGGACGCGGGCCAACGTATCCCCTCCACCTCCCTCATCTTCGCCGGCGCTCTCGCTCCTCCGCCGCCTCTCGATATCAGAGCCACGATCCCCTTTCTTGCGTCGATGGTCTTCGTGCTCTGCGCTTTCCTGTGTGAGATGATCTCGGTTCGATTGTTACTGCCGTTCTTGGCCTCGATTGGCACGGGTGAGGGATTTTGCAAGGAATCTCTTTTATTTTTGAAATTGCAACTTTTTTATTGATTTCTCCCATTTTGTTTGAATTTGTAAAGACTTGTTCAGATTAGTTACTTTTGCCATTTGATTATAACTTCAACAGACAGGATTGTAATTCTCTCTTCAAAAAGAGATGGATTTACATGTCGACGACCCCGCTGAACTGAGCAATCTCTAATTTATTTCATTTTTTTCCCGATTAATTCTCTCTTTTTAATGCTTTTGTTGAGATTTTTTTTGGAGGAGGTTACGATGAGGATAAAAGAGCTCCCTCTTCTGAAATTTTTTTGAGGACACTCGCTGGTAGAATCAAACCTAATTCGCTAATCGCCATCACTGAGTATTCTTCTCTTAAGCCCTAATTTTTTGTTTTTTTGATAATATATAATGTCGGATGGGGATGAAGTAAATTTGTAGTAATCCAACACTTGATCTGAGGATTATCTCCATGTGAAGTTGCAACTTTTATTACTTCTGAATCCGATTAATTCATTTTTTCCCAATTTTTATTTGGGTTTTTATGAAAAAAGCATGTCCATTGATCAAAGGAAGATATCTAAAATTTAATCTTAGGACACCTTCTGACACAATTTCTTTACCTGGGTTGTGGATGAGAATGCAATTCAATTCTGATGATAATGGTCACAAAAAATAGTTTCTTTTGCTAGATAGTAAAAAGTTATTGAATGTTTGCAATGTTTGTGAAAAAAATGTTTTTTTTTCAAAGAATCATATTTTGATAAAAATAGCCTGTGATGGTTTGCTAAATTGGAATTACCAGCTGAGGTCTATAAACCTCATTGATGTAAACTACCTGCCTGTCTGAGGCTTTTATTAATCTAGGGAATTTTTTATTTTTATTTTTTTTCCAGTTTTTCTCTATAAAATAAATTTATTAACTTTTATTATAAGTAGTGGATCTTAATGAGGAATTTGAGACCTGAGATAGGAAAGAGTCGTATGACACTTTAAAGCCGTTTTATGCGATTACATTCTTCAGTTATTTGTCTGCTGCGCCTTTGTCACTGATGTTCATATAGGTTCTTATCTTATGTGATTAGCTATTTCTGGTTTTTTGGCGGTTTTATGTAGGTGATGCTTAAACATGCCTGATGACACCTGATTAAGGGATGTGGGAGATGCTAAAGAGGAAAAAGAAAGAGATTTTACTGGTTGTACCTCTCTGTCTCGCTTCATTTAACGCATTGATATTTTGAGAGATGTGCATGCTGCTAAGGAACAGAGGAAACCATATGTTATTGTTTTTGTTGGTGTTAATGGAGTTGGGAATCCACAAATCTTGCGAAGGTTAATTTTCTTCCCTTTACAGTTTTTGGTTTTATTGAGGCACCAGTGTTTCTAAATATCTACTTAGTTTCTCTGATTTACAGGTTGCATACTGGCTGCTACAGCATAATGTTAGTGTATTGATGGCAGCATGTGATACCTTCAGGTCTGGTGCTATTGAGAAGCTGAGGATACATGATCATAGACTCCAGGTATATGATCACTTCTTCATGTTGTATCAACCCTTTTGGAAGTTTTTCACAAATTTTCATAGCATTCTTTTTAATGACCTGGTGTATGTGCTTGAGTTACTGGTGTTGAACACATATAGTGTTGTCCCAGATTATTGCTGGAAACGTCCTTTTCTGTTCCAAAAATACCAATTGGAACATTCCATATCTTGTCTGTGGTTCAGTGCCTTTAATGTTTGCCAACCTGGAAATTTTGGATGGTTGATATTTATGCCTGACTAACAAATATCTCTTATTTATGTTTGGTTGCAGGTGTGGAAGCCGGGAAAAAGGCAGCAGGAGAAGTTTTAGCTCTTCAGAAGAGAGTTCTATCTGTTCTAAATGCGGCCAGGTTTGTTGCCTATGTAACCTTCTTTTTGTTTGTGCTACTGTTTTCTCTTCATGCTGACAGAAGGGAAAAAAGAGAGAGGGAATTCATTGTTCACATGTGATCTCCTGCGGTATGAAGTTATTAAATCAGGGTCTTGCATGATGGGATTAGGATAGCTTTATGCCATAAATTTCTTCTTAAAGTTTTGTGCTGAAGTATTAACAGAGTTTTCAAGAGATACATGTTATCAAACATCTAATCTCCTTAAAAATGCAATCCTTGACTTTGATGTTTCTTTGTTTTAAAGAATAATTAAATAACACCTGATGTCCTTTTGTTGTCATGCTAATATACCCACATTCTTTTGTTATCCAAAGCAGTTGACCATTCAAAGAAAGAAAATTACTGTCACAGCCTAAAGATGTATTACTCTCATGTCCTCAGCCCTAGCACTCATGGTTTTGCTATTTAGTTACCCTAAATCTCATCTGAGTTTATTATGCTTAGTAGAGCAGATTGCACTTTAGACAGCATTAGTTAAATATACCCTTTAGACAGCAGTACATTTCATTCTCTAACTTGTCGATGAGCAGATTGCACTTTACGAATGAACTGCATTATGTTTTATTGTTGTAGCTCATGCATAGCTCAAAGGCTCAGATTATATTATTGAGTAAATATCTACTAAAAGTGTTTCTTGGTGATAGTAACCGAGGAAATAACTTTCCCGGATAATTTATCATTATGATAAAATCTCGCGTTGTTATTTCCAGGCAGTTGATGAATCTTTGAAGAGTGTAAATCTATATTATGGTGGGGTTGGTGACAAACAAGCTGGTCAATACGTGGTAGTATGAAGAGGAGGCTCAAAATTCCAACTTTTACTCGTCCTGCTCCAATTCCTCAGCCCGTTGCCGATATACCACATTCTGCTTGTCCTGCTTCGACTACTAACACTTCTACTTCCAGTACTCAAGGTTTGTCACGGGAGAATCTAGCTAGGATATTTGCAGAATTGAGGCGTTTAGGCTTGTCCCATGAGGACATTCTTCAAAGAATTTCTTATGTTCCTTGACTGGATGGATCGGGCCACTCCTATCTTATATTTTGGACATACCAGACATTTTGGATATTAGAGACAAATATATAATATTGGATGCTTTTCATTGTGAGACATTGAGTAATCATTGTGCATGTATCTCTAATATTACATTTTGAGTAATTATTGTGTATTTATATATAATATTGAATATTTAGCACTCCTTGAGACATTTTTGTGTATGTATATGTTTTTTATTTCATTGTGAGATATTGAGTAATCATTGTGTAAAATGTGTATGTTAAATGTAAGCAGGTAAATAAATAAAATTAAAAAAATATTAAAATTAATAGAACCGTTTGGTCAGATACTTGTCCAAACGGGTGTAACCATTTGGGCAACAGCCCAAACGGTTACAACCGTTTGGGCAATCGTTGGGGAAAACTCATCCCCAACGGCTTCAGCCCAAACGGGTTTTTTTCCTCGCCCAAACGGTTGTAACCATTTGGGAGGGGGTTTTCCCAAACGGTTCCAACCGTTTGGACTGTCCTGTTTTGTACTAGTGATTTGTGTAAATTTCAACTGCCATAAATTTTCTTAGGGTTTTCCATTGAAACTGCTTTTAAAATATGGTCATTCTATAGAAACCATCTTTACTTTGGAAATACTGGGTCATAGGCTGGGCCGGGTCCAGCCCCAGATTCGGGAGGTTAGAAAAGTAGGCCTAGCTCACATTGATTTGGCACATGTCCGACCCGCCCAGCCCGTGATATATTGTTTGGTCAGCCTAGCTATTCTTTTAGCCCTTTGGATCTGTAGCTAGCTGTTAACAAAGCCAAAAGGAAATAGGTGTTTGACTTGCGGGCCTTTTGGCCCATTGAGAAGTAAAGTAGTGATCTTTAATGGCCTACTTGGATGGGGGTAGAGAGGGGGAGGATAAGATTGTAGGCGTTTAAAATTGCCTGTGAGAGCCCGCACGCAACCCGAAGTATAAAGTGGACGAGTTAAGAATGCTTACTCAATCAGCTCGCGCGCGTCGGTCAACATGCGCGCGTCAATCAGCTCGCGCGCGTCGGGCAACACGCGCGTGTCAATCAGCTCGTGCGCGTCCGTCAACACGCGCGCGTCGGTCAACACGCACGCGTCAATCAGCTCGCGCGCGTTGTAGGCGTCTAAAATTTCCTATAAGTTCCCGCAAGCAACTCAAAGCAAAGACTGGACGAGTCAAGAAGGTTTACCCAATTAGCTTGCACACGTGAAACAGCTCGCGCGCGTCGATGAACATGCGCGCGTCGATGAACACGCGCGCGTCAATCAACTCGCACGCGCCGGTCAATACGCGCGCGTCAATCAGCTCGTGCGCGTCAATCAGTTTGCGCGCATCGGTCGACACACGCGCGTCAATCAGCTCGCGCGCGTCGGCCGACACGCGCGCGTCGGCCGACACGCGCGCGTCAATCAGCTCGTGCGCGTCGGTCAACACGTGCGCGTCAATCAGCTCGCGCACGTCGGCCGACATGCGCGCGTCAATCAGCTCGCGCTCGTCGGACGACACGTGCGCGTCAATCAGCTTGCGCTCGTCGGCCGACACACACACGTCAATCAGCTCGCGCGTGTCGGTCAACACGCGCGCATCAATTAGCTCGCACGCATCGATCAACACGCACGCATCAATCAACACGCGCACGTAACCAACGTGCGCATGCCAACCAACTCGCGTTCGACGGTCAGTCCCGCAACGAAGCGTACAACTCAACAAGTCGACCAAATACATGAAACGGCGAAAAGTACAAGTTCCCGGGAAGAAACGCGCCAAAAGAGAAAGAGTTCGGTAGAAGCGACGGACCCGCGCCAGCGCAGGACGGCACAGACCGACCCACGCAAGCACGGGTCGGATCTTACCGACACGCGCCCCCCACGGGGCGGATCTGACCGTCGCGCAGTCTGGAGTCCGAAGCGTGTTTTTTGACGATTTTGATCGGTTTTCTCGGTTTTTATCTGTTCCAGGGGTTCCTAACTTACTTGATATCATCCCCAAACGTGGTGAGGCTGTTGTTAACTAAAGATAATGCCAAATCACTCGTTCTCATCCAAATACCCACATCCGAGGCCTATAAATATCAGCCTATGGCCTCCATTTTATGGATCTGGAATTTGATCAAGAGGACGAGGTGCTGCTGGATTAAGGAGTCAAGGAGCATGAAATTTTAGCAAAGGTCAATGAGAACCCGACGAACTTCAGCATAAAGAGGAAGGCTTTCGAAGGATCTGTGCCCTTATTTTCTCCCGTCCGTTCCTTAAGATTAGACTTTGTCTTAATCTCGAGAAGAGCTACTGATTTCGCTTGGTCGATTTTAGCGCTTCAAGCAAATACTTCCTTGGTGAAGTAGGAGCTCTGCTAAATTTTTTGACAATCAGATCTGATCAACGGTCGTCCACGGATAAACCCCGGCACCGGCGAAGAACCCATGCAAGCAAGAGACGATAAACGGATCTTGTGTTTATTTTCAAGAGAGTTGTAATTTTTTATTTTCATTAATTGAATTCATTTGTAAACGACTAAAGTTTTAATGAAAACAATGATGAAGGCGACTTTCGACGAAAACAAACTGGCGACCATAGTGGGAGCCGACGGCCTTTCTGAGAAGGCTGACGTGCCACAACCGGCAATCAAAATCCGAGTAAACGAAGAGGTCGAATATGAATTTGACCAGCAAAAGTTCGAGGAATACTTGTCCTCCTCCAGATCCGCCTCTTCTCGCAAATCCAGAAAAGTCCGCTGGTCTTCTGACACAAAGGCCCAGGAAGATGATCTCTCCGTCGCCGTCGCTCCACTTGTGACTCGCGACGCCCTGTCGGCATATGACGAAGTCGAAGCCACGGATCTGAACTCCTTAAGCAAGGAGTTAACTACTGACAACGTGCTCACTCTATCAAAGAGAGCACGTCAAAGACGGCGACAACGCCTCGCGCGCCAGCTGGCCAAAGCCTTGGAGCCAATTGACGGAATCCGCTATGAAACGGATCTAAAGTCCAGGAGGCGCCAATCGATGCAACAATGAGTGGACAACCCCTCCTCTTCTAAACCAGCAAAGAACGAATGGGTCCGTGTCAAAAGAACCCGATCGACTCTTCAACAGCAGATTCAGAAACGCCACGCATTGCTTGCACATGCAAGGGTTCTTGTGCAATAGGCCAAAAAATTACAGAAGGAAGAAGTGGAAAAGAAGCCACAAAGACTGCACAAAATATGGAGGCCAAAGTCCAAGATGGTGGCCGAAAAGATCGAAAAAGCCGAGTCATCCAAATCTGACCCTCCAGTGCGCGGGTTACTCAGATCCGACCCTCCAGCGCGCGGGTCACTCAAATCCGACCCTCCAGCTCATGGGTCATCCAAATCCGACCCTCCAGCGCACGGGTCACCCAGATCTGACCCTCCAGCGCGCGGGTCACTCAAATCCGACCTGCCAAGCCGCGGGTCACTCAAATCCGACCATCCAGCATGCGGGTCACTCAAATCTGACCCTCCACTTTGCGGGTCACTCAAATCCGACCCTCCACTTCGCGGGTTACTCAAATCTAACCCTTCAACCCGCGGGTCACTCAAGTCTGACCCGTGCCAGGATCAAGACAGAAGATGTTCTGCACCTGTTTCGTCGATGTTTGGGTCAAAAATTGTTTTCATTGATGAATTTATTACAACTTTAGGCGTTACAATAAATTCAAAAGAAATGGTCTTTTTATAAGACTCTTACACAATGAAAATTTAGAATTACAATCTTTTCAAACAAACGCAACGGACGTTTATCACCCGCTGCTTGCGTGGGATCTTTGCTTGTGCCGGGGACGTCGATATCCGTAGACCGCCTATGGATCAGATCCGGTTATTGAAAAATTCAGCAGAGCTTCGTCTTCACCGAGGAAGTATTTGATTTGAAGTACTAAGATCGACCAAGTGAAATCAGCACTCTTCTCGAGATCAAGACCAAGCTTGATCTCAAGGAAATGGGGGAAACGGGCTTAGGATCTTTCGAACTCTCCTTCTTTATGCTGAAGAACTCACCAAGATCTGTCAACCTTTGCTGAAATTCGTGCTCCTTTGAATCCTCATTCCGATAGCACCTCCTCGTCTTGATAATAAACCCCCCTGTGAAATGAGCACCTAGGCCTGTATTTATAGGCTTCGGTTTGGGGTTTTCGGATAAGAATGAATGATTTGGCCTTATCTTCAGTCAATAACGGGCTAACCATGTTTGTGGATGATATCTAGTCAGTTGGAACCCCAGAAACAGATAAATCCTGAGAAAACCGATCAAAACCGTCAAAAACATGTTCGGGTGTTGAAACAGCCCGGGGGCGCGAGGGTCAGACAGATCTGACCCGCGCTTGCGTGGGTCGGTCAGATCTGACCCGCACTTACGCGGGTCAGATTCGTCTGACCCACGCGAGCACGGGGAATCTGGTCTTCGCTGTGCTCTTCTGTGTTTTCTGACTTTTCGGGACTTGTAGCTTCTCCCGTTTTGTTTATTCACCCGTCGTGTTGACTTGTACGCTCCGCGCGAGTTGACCGATGTGCGCGAGTTGATTGATGCACGTGAGCTGATTGGCGGTGCGTATTGACCGACGGGCACATGCTGATTGGCGCACTCGAGCTGATTGACGCGCACGTATTGATTGACTCACGTGCACATGTTGACCGACTCGCTCGAACTGATTGATGCGCACATGTTGATTGACGCGCGTGCGCATGTTGGTGCGCATGTTGACCGACGCGCTCAAGCTGATTGACGGGCACGTGTTGATTGACGCGCGTGATCTGATCGACATGCGCGAGCTGATTGTTAGGTACGTGAGGTGATTATTGGGTGCACGGGCTAATTGTTGAGCGCACAGGCCACTTGGTTCTGCGTTTCTCTTCATGCGCTTGTCAGCGTCAGATAATCCTCTTAGACTCGGATAATGATGTTCGTCCTCTTCTCTCCGTCTCAAGCTGTGTGCGGATACCTATAGGAAATTTTAGATGCCTACAGATACCCCCTCCAAAGTATTTCAGACTCATTCTTTCATAGAGGAGTCTGGAATGCTTTGGATAAGATAGGTCTTTTCCTTTAGTCGGTGTCAAAGGACCTGTGAACTGCTTCAATTCTTGACTTCTTCAGCCTTCAGCCTATTCAGTATTTTGTCGAATAGATGAAGTTCTTCCGGTGCTACGTTTATCGTCTGATCGTTGTCAAAATCTTGGATTAAAGTTGATGCGTAAGTTTCCGAATTTAGCTCTTGTCATTGAGTTGACTTTGAACTGATCATCTTCGTTAGAATTCATATCTGAATGCGATTGAACTCCCTGGAATAATCCCTTGCCTTATTTTGGCTAAATTGCTGATGTGTTGACCGGCATCGACCTTTACTACAACGCGTTGTCCGGCGTTGACTTTTGTTGTAACACGTTGACCGACGTTAATATAGTTTATACTCATACGTTTGCTGGAGTCTACACAGTTTAAGCTCTTAAGGTATTAGAGCGTGGCGGTCCCAAATGTTTGGGATGCAGGACCAACTGTTAAACCTAATTCATCTGCATGTATGGATCTTATCTTGGTGTTGTTGGATGCTCGAGTCACGAGACCAACTAATGAAGCTGATTTGTCAATGACTCACATTTATAAAATTTTTGGCAAATTCTCAGCCATCAACGGGTTTGATTAGCCTTTACCGACTATCGTTTGAGTCGGGCTAGCATGCAGATTGTTTAAATCCGTTCTGCATGTGACATTGTGCTAAGAGAGTTAACTCTTTTAGTGCTACGATATTGAATACGTAGACTTCGTCTTTTTCATGGGAATAGACTACCCGACAACGCGTGTTAGATGCTGACTTAGGATTTTTCGCAAATCCTCAGTCTTCAACGGATTTGACGTGCCTTTACCGATTACCGTTTGAATCGGGCTTGCATGCAGATTGTTTAAGTTCGTTCTGCACGTGATATTGTGCTAAGAGAGTTAACTCTCTTAGTGCAACGATATTGAATACATAGACTTCGTCTTTCTTACGGGAATAGACTACCCGGCAACGCGTGTTAGGCGCTGACTGATTCCTACTTAGGCTTCGGGATAAAAGTCCCTAGACTTGTATTCTGGTGTCTTCTTCAATCGGTGAAAGACTAAACCGGCAACGCGTTTTAGGCGTTGACTTATCTCTATTTAGGAGTCGAGATAAAGTTCCCCGCACGTGTAAGGCGCAGATTTTGATGTTGTTAATAACAGCCTGCCACAATGTCGAATATATGAGCTTTTATTCTTTTTATGGTAATAGACTAACCGGTAACGCGCGTTAGGTGCTGACTTATCCCTTCTTAGGCTTCGGGATAAAATTCCCCAGAGTAGAATCTGGTGTCTTCTTCAATCGGTGAATGACTAAACCGGCAACGTATGTTAGGCGTTGACTTATCCCTACTTAGAATTCGGGATAAAAGTCCCTGTGCGTGTAAGGCGTGGATTATGGTGTTATTAATAACAATCTGCAACAATATCGAATATGTAGGATTTTATCCTTTTTACGGCAAAAGACTAGCCGGCAACGCGTGTTAGACGCTGACTTATCCCTACTTAGGCTTCGGGATAAAAGTCCCCAGACTTGTATTCTAGTGTCTTCTTCAATCGGTGAAAGACTAAACCGACAATGCATATTAGGCGTCGACTTATCCCTACTTAGGATTCGGGATAAAATTCCCCGCACATGTAAGGCACGGATTTTGAAGTTATAATATTGAAATATTGTATCTTCTCTTGGGGCAAAGATGAACCCGAAATGGGAGAGGCAGAATTTTATATTCTATCTCCCAAAACCGAAGAGGAAGAATTTTATATTCTATCTCCAGTGCAGAGGAAACTCAAAGTGGGATCTCCACTTTGAGAATCTGAAGAGTGAAACTAGGAGTGGGATCTCCACTCCGAGAATTAAAAAGATTTGGATAATCCTAACTGTCGGAAGGTTTGTTTACCGAAGTAAATATGAATTTCTCGTTTATCGAGAGTGAATTGTGGTCTTAGCCCTAACTGTAGGAAGGTTTGACCAAGCGGGAGTTTGAGGTGACCCTAACTGTAGGAAGGTTTAATCACTCGATTTAAAAGTGGACCTCTCGTTCATTGGTGGAATCGAGAGGAGATTTTGGTTTTGACCCTAATTGTAGGAAGGTTTGACTGAGTGGGAGGTTTTAGATGATCCTAACTGTAGGAAGGTTTGATCGCTCGATTCGTGGACCTCTCATTCATTGGAGGAATCGAGAGGAGATTTTGGTTGTGACCCTAACTATAGAAAGGTTTGATCAAGTGAACAGTGAGAGTGGGAGTACAAATTACAGTGGGAGTGTTGATCTGTACAAATCACTCAAAAGGAATTCCTGGTGTTAAGTGACAAATACTTAACACGAAGGGATTTAACTATTGTCAATAATCAGGAGATTAAAATTCTGAGCACTATGTCTGGACTCCAATAATGGGAATATTGAGTGCACAAACGTAGCAGGAGTTTTGTGTTTATCAATTCGTTCGTAATGATCGGGTTATCCCTAAGAAAATTATATGTAGCATTCTTCCGGGAACTTCCCATTACATGAATCACCCACCCTCAGCTTTCTTCACGAAACTGGGTTTATTATTGCATTCCGTTGCATAATCGGGTTATCCTTAAGAATATTATGTGTAATACTCTCCAGAAACTTCCCGTAAAGAGTATGAAACAATTTAGACTCATATACTTATTGGAGTATTGAGAAGCAGTTTATACTCGTATATTCTTCGGAGTGTCGAGAAGCAGTTTATACTCATATACTCTTTGGAGTTTTCATTCGACTTAATTGAGCGTTATGACACCGGCTTCAACCAATGTTTGAATGCTATTCTTAAGAGGAAAGCAAGAATTGATAGGATGAAGGATCCTCCTGTGGTACGCATAGTACTTTAGATCTGCAATATTGTCAGCTTCCCCCTGATTTACGACAGGTGGTAGCTTGATCTTATTGTTTTCAAGGAGAGACTCAAAAATGACCGGAGCGTCTTCATCCTTGAAAGAATACTCTTTTTTAGAGTTTCAGATCCGAAGTATTTCGCTGTCTCTGGAGTTGTTGTTGCGACGTTTGATTAATGTCAATAACTGTTGCAGGTGCCTTCCCCTTACCACGAGAAACGAAGCTTGAGTTCGGAGGATTAGCCATCAGTTGGTTCATCTTGGCTTGCTTTTGTCTGAGGAAGCGTTCAGCCCGCTCTCTGCGCATCTTTAACTCTTTCTAGGAGTTGGACGGTGCTACTCCCATAACTTCCAATATGTCGATGGATAGGTTGTTATGACAGGTTTGGAGGAGAAAATCCTCTGTGCTTGGATCTCGACAGTTCATCACCTTGTTTCAGAAACGCTTAATGAAGTCGTCGACTATCTCGTCGTCTTCTTATTTCTCATCGAAGAGTGTCCTGATTGACACCTGTGCGTCATCATCAAAGAAGTGAGCGAGGAATAGGTTCTCCAGGTCGTCCCAGCTGTTGATGCTTTTAGACTTGAGACGGCGGTACCAATCGAAGGCGGGCCCGCGAAGGGTGCTAACGAATGATCGAACCATCAAGGCTTCATTGTCGAAGATCATACCCAAGTAGGACTTTAAGTAGATCAGATGTTGAGTGGGCGAATCCTTCCCATCAAACAACGTGAAGTTAATCAGGTTGAACTTCGCCGAGTATGCTATTGAATCCCACTCTCTTGGATAGGGATATGGAATGCCGGTCCTTTTCACCTCTCGAGCGGATATCAGAGCATTGATTTTACTCTCGAGATCTTTTATTTTCTCATCCTTGCTCGTAGTGGGCCTTGGACGATTCTTAAGAGGAATAACGGAGCCACCCCCAGTGTTATCATCATTGGTAGGACCACCCCCAGTCTTTTGGTCAACGGGAGGATCATCAACATTAAGGTGTTCATCCTCATCTGAGTCGCTAGCTGATTGGTTAGCATTGTTGCGACGACTGGATTCACCTATCTGATTCGACAAGACTCGGATCTGTTGGTCATGCTCTTCCCTCATCCGCAACATCGCCATTTCCATTTCGAACTTGAGGTTCTCTTTTTGCTTTGTCAAGGCATCCTCGATGATTTTGGCCATTTGCTCGGTATTGATCATGAATGCTTCGCGGGATTGACCTGGGCTGGATACCGTATTATCAGAAGCGACTGTAGAGTTGGCATATGATGCTTCATCATCCGAGGATAATCCCTTCTGCATCCTCTGATAATCCCTTTGTCTAATGGTTCTCGACCGCAACCGGGTTAGACGATGCGATATGAGGGGGTCAGAACTAGAGGGTTGAATCGACTTTCCCTTATCAGCCACATTAACTATGACAGTGGATTGTTTAGGTCCGACCGCTTCTAGCTGGAGTCGAGACATCAGTTGGGCTATTCCCGAATTAACTCTTCTTCCTGGAGAAAAGTCGGGGCCAGAACCGCTTGAAACAATCGGGGATTTTTCCTTATTGACCACATTGATGGTAACTTCTGGGAATTCGTCGTCTTGAACAGCCGGTCGTTTCTTACGGAAATACTTTGGTTTGGACTTGGACGTTCCATTGGAGATCCTCTCGAATACCGAGACCCTCTGTGGAGTGGTCTTGGGGCAGCTACATACTGATAATACAGCCCTGATAATCTTGGTGCACGGACAGTGAGGGTCCGCTTCTCGGGTACTTCTCTTTCGAGATTTGTTCGTACCCCCTGCCCGATAGTACAACTCATCGGTCTGATGATCGGAGCAACCCTTCATGTGTTGGCACGAATCCCCTGGTATAACGTTGTCGTCATCAGATGAATATATTTCTTTCAGGGGATTTGCCGTTTTATTAGAGTTCTCCAGAGTTACCCATTTGGAACCATGCTTTTGGGAGTGCAGGATCTCCATAGGATCCTAGTCTTGGATACACACCCCCAGGCGGGTGGAAACTAGAGTTTTCCCTTTATGAGAAGGCTTGAAAATTGTTACGAGGGTGTGTGCAACCCCCAGCTCGGCGAGTTGCTCGGGGTGCAGTCACCGGACCCAAGCATTCTTCGATCGGAACTTTGCCTCGATTCTCGTGCAAATAACATAGATGATCGACCATCCTCACCTTGAATCGGGACAAATCCACGCTGTCGCGGGGCACCACCGGAGGTGTGGAACTCGAAGGGATCGACAAAACAGATGCAGAACGTCTTTTGCCTTGACCCTGGCGCGGGTCAGATTTGGGTGACCCGTGGCTTGGAGGGTCGGATTTGGGTAACCCGCGGCTTGGAAGGTCGGATCTAAGTGACCCCCAGACTGGAGGGTCGGATCTGGGTGACCCGCGAAGTGGCGGGTTGGATTTGAGTGACCCGCAAAGTGGAGGGTCAGATCTAAGTGACCCGCGAAGTGGAGGGTCGGATTTGGGTGACCCGCGAGGTGGAGGGTCTGATCTGAGTGACCCGCGAATTGGAGGGTCGGATTTGAGTGACCTGTGTTTTTCGATCTTTTCGGCCGCCGTCTTAGACCTTAGCCTCCATATTTTGTGCAGTCTTGGTGGCTTCTTTTCCACTTCTTTTTTCTACAAATTTTGTGCCTTTTGTAAAAGAATTCGCGCGTGCGCAAGCAGCGCGCGACGTTTCTGGATTCGCTCCTCAAGTGTCGAACGGATCCGTTTGACTTGGATCCATTCATTTGTTGATGACTTGGAGGAGGGGACATTGTTCGCTCGCTGTAGTGGCAATTGGTACCTTCTGGACTTTAGATTCGCTTCGTAGAGGATCCCGTCAAACGGCTCCAAAGCTTTAGTGAATTTCATGGGATTTTGTAGCAGATCCTACTGTGGTCGCCAGATACCCCCTCCAAAGTGTTTCAGCCTCGTTCTTCTATAGATGAGTCTGAAATGCTTTGGATGTGATAGATCCCCACCTTCAATCGGTGTCAAAAGACCAATAATTGGCTTCAGTTCTTAACTTCTCCACTTTTCAGTCTATTCAGTATTTTGTCGACTAGCTGAAATTTTTTCGGTGTTGCGTTTATCGTCTGACCGTTGTCGAAGTCTTGAATCGAAATTGATAAGTTAATTTTGGCTCGTGTCATTGAGTTGACTTTGAACTAATTAGCTGCATCGCAATGCACTGATAGACGTTGACCTTGGGCTACGCATTGACCGGCGCTGACCTTAGGTTTTGTATCGATCGGCGTCGACTCTCTTCACAATGCGTTGAGCAGCGTTGACCTAGGGATACAGCATTGACCAAAGTTGTAATGAATTTATTGACCTCTGAATCAACTGGGATCTTGATCTTCGGTTGCGACACGACAGCCTTGGCGACGAGGCTATTGGCTCCCACTGTGGTCGCCAGTTTGTTTGGGTCAGAAATTGCTTTCATTGATGAATTCATTACAACTTTGGGCGTTACAATAAATTCAAAAGAAATGGTCATTTTATAAGACTCTTACACATAGAAAATTTAGAATTACAATCTCTTCAAACAAACGCAACAGATGTTTCTCACCCGCTGCTTACGTGGGATCTTTGCCTGTGCCGGGGACGTCGATATTCGTGGACCGCCTACAGATCAATCTGGTTATCGAAAAATTTGGCAGAGCTTCGCCTTCACCGAGGAAGTATTTGATTTGAAGTGCTAAGATCGACCAAGCAAAATCAGCACTCTTCTCAAGATCAAGACCAAGCTTGATCTCAAGGAAATGGGGAAACAGGCTTCGGATCTTTCGAACTCTCCTTCTTTATGCTGAAGAACTCACCAAGATCTGTCAACCCTTGCTGAAATTCATGTTCCTTTGACTCCTCAATCTGGCAGCACCTCCTTATCTTGATAATAAATCCTTCTATAAAATGAGGACCTATGCCTGTATTAATAGGCTTCGGTTGGGGGGTTTTCGGATAAGAATGAGTGATTTGGCCTTATCTTCAGTCAATAACGGCCTTAGCACGTTTGTGGATGATATCAAGTTATTTGGGAACCCCTGGAACACATAAATCCTGAGAAAACAGATCAAAACCGTCAAAAACGCATCCGGCGGTCAGATCCGACCCGTGCTAGCGTGGGTCTGTCAGATCCGACCCACGCTGGCACGGGTCGGACTGATCCGACCCGCGCGGGCACGGGTCGGATTCGTCCGACCCGTGCGAGCGCGGGGAATCCGGTCTTCGCTGTGTTCTTCAGTGTTTTCTGACTTTCCAGGACTTGTAGCTTCTCCCGTTTTGTTTATTCACTCGTCGTGTTGACTTGTACGCTCCACGCGAGATGACCGACGTGCGCGAGTTGATTGATACGCACGAGTTGATTGACGCATGTGAGCTGATTGGCGCGCGTATTGATCAACGCGCACGAGCTGATTGGCCCACGTGAGCTGATTGGCACACGCGAGCTGATTGACGCGCACGTGTTGATTGACGCGCGTGCGCATGTTGACCGACGCGCGCGAGCTGATTGACGCTCACGAGTTGATTGACACGCGTGCGCATGTTGACCGACGCGCGCTAGCTGATTGACGCGCACGTGTCAATTGACACACATGCACATGTTGACCGACGCGCGCGAGCTTATTGACGCGCATGTGTTGATTGACGCGCGTGCGCACGATGCACGCGAGCTGATTGTTAGGTACGCGAGGTGATTGTTGGGCGCACGGGCTGATTGTTGAGCGCACAGGCTACTTGGTTCGCCGTTTCTCTACATGCGCTTGTCGGCATCATATAATCCTCTTAGACTCGGATAACGACGTTCGTCGTCTTCTCTCCGTATCGAACTGTGTGCGGACACCTATAGGCAATTTTAGACGCCTACAGTCGATCTCTTCGAGTTCCGTACCTCCGGTAGAGCCCCACGACAATGTGAATTCGTCCCGATCTAAGAAAAAGATCACGGATCGCCTCGGCCCTTCACACGATGATTGAGGCAAAGCTCCGATCAAAGACCGTTTAGGCCCGTTGAATAGATCTCGAGTGGCTTGGGGTCGTAATTATCCTCCTAAGCAGTGGAGGAGGACGCATGATGGGAAAATCCCTATAACTGACCATATTGGATTGCGTGTCAAAGTCCAGGAGCCCGTTGAGGTCCTACGCCCACAAAAATGTAGCCTTGAACGTGTGACTCCTGAAGATGCTAACAATGCATTAAGTCCTCAGAAGAAAGCGTATTCGTCTGACGATGACGTTATACCTAAGGAGTCGTGTTAACACATGATGGATTGCTCCGGTCATCGAACCGACGAGTTGTACTATCAAGCTGGGGGTACGAACAAGTCTCAGAAAAGAAATACCTGAGAAACAGATTCTCCTTGTCCGTGTGCCAAGATCATCAAGGCGGTATTATCAGAATGTTGCTGCCTAAAGGCCCTAGAAAGGGTTTCGGTGTTTGAAAGAATCTCTACTGTAACATCCAGGACTAAGCCAAGGCGTTTCCGTAGAAAAAGGTCTACCCTTCAAGACGATGAATTTCCAGAAGTGTCTATCAACATGACTGGTAGAGGGAAGTTAACACGACACTTTAGTCCAGAGTAGTTTTCCGCGGTATCTCAGCGAATAACTCGATTGCGATCAGGGACCAGTAGACGAAGGGATTATCAGAGAATGCAAAAGGGACTGCCTTCAGATGATGAAATGTCAGATGCTTGCTCAGACGCTTTCTCAGTGATGGCTTCCGATGATACAACATCCAGTGCAGGACAATCCTACGAATCCTTCATGATCAGCGCCAAGCAAGTGGCAAAAATTCTTGATGACACTTTAACCAAGCAGAAAGAGAATTTTAAGATCGAATTAGAGATGGCTATGCGACAGATGAGAAAAATGCATGACCAACAAATTACGACGTTGACGAATCAGCAGGGAGAGTCCAGTCGTCACAATAATACTAACCAAGTGGATAGTGATTGGGAAGTGGATGAGAATGGCAATATGGATACTCCTCCCATTGACAACAATACTGGGGTTGGTCCTTCAGATGATAATAATACGAAGGAGGATCACGTCACTTCTCCCCAGAATTGCTCGAAGAAAGATACGAGCGAGGATAAGAAGATGAGGGACTTGGAGAGCAAAATCAATGTGTTGATGAATGCTCAGGAGGTAAAGAAGTCCGGAATACCATGTCCATACCCGAGGGAGTGGGAATCAATTTCATACTCGGCGAAGTTTAATTTGATCAACTTCACGCCGTTTGACAGAAAGGGTTCCCCCACTCAGCATTTAATATACTTCAAATCTTACTTGGGAATAATTTCCGAGAATGAACCTCTGATGGTACGGTCATTCGTCGGCACTCTTCGTGGAGCAGCCTTCGATTGGTATCGCTGCCTTATGCCGGAGAGTATTAGCAACTAGGATGACATGGATGATATGTTTCTCACAAATTTCTTCGATGACGATACCAAGGTGTCGATCGGAATGCTGTTCGATGAGAAACAAAAGGACGGGGAGTTGGTCGAAAATTTTATTAAACGATTCCGAAACAAAGCCATGAATTGTAGGGATCCGATTAGTGAGGATTTCATCCTGGAAACTTGTCACAACAATTTTTCGTTGGATATCCTCAAAGCCATGGGAATGGCGCTGTCTAAGACCTGGAAGGATTTGAAGGTCCGAGGAGAACGAGTAGAATGCTTTCTCAAGAGAAAGAAGGCCGAAAGGGGCCAAACGATGACAAATACTCCGCAGCAAAATTTTGTCCCCTGAGGAAAGGGAAAATCACAAGCAAATGTAGTGGACGCGAACCAGACATTCGAAGTGTAATCGCAACCGCAGCAACAATAGCAAAAGGCACCCCAACAGTCACAGTGGCAACAACAACCTCAGGAAGACGCCAAAAGAGTTAATGACCCAAAATACTGCACGTTTCACAGAGCGGTCCACCACCCTACCAAGTCGTGTTACACCCTAAAAGACAAGATCCAAGCTTTTGATTGATGTTGGGGTCATCACTATGAAGCAGCCTAAGGAGAAGAAGGTGGGTGCGAATGCAGTGTCGATCAGCTTCAGATTTGTTCCTCTGAATTGGTTTCAACCCGAGCCCGTGATGAATGTAGCGGTGAAGACCATCAATGACAATCCTCACAAACAACGACAAAAGGCACTTGTGCCGCACATGGCCCAAAATGGTGAAAGTCTCTGGGTTCATCCTGATCTAGTTGTAGATGAACAATGGGTCGGATCGTCATCCAAGAAGAAATCAAAATGGAAAGGAAAGTCTTGTTATGGAGTCGCAACCGTTCCAGAAGGAGATGACGAAAGTATCCTTAATTTCCCACTATCCGAAGATGAGCAAGAGGTCTTTGCTACTAGGAGTGGGAATGAATACCACTTCAAGTATCCAGATGCTTCCGAATAGTTAGCCAAACAGGGGGGTGACCAAAACTATTCCCTCCAAGACATTAGCAGAAATAGGGGTGGTCACAACTCCCCTGGCACCTATAGTTGCGGAGAAAACTCAACAAAAGGGGAAAGAGCCCTTATAGCAAGAGGTTCAGAACCCGAAGCAGTCCCGATTCAATCAACCGCTTGGAAGAGATAAACCAGGAAGCTCGAATACTCCGCATCGCTTCGACATTATGGCGCAACTAGCTAATATACCGGCCAGATTAACCTTATATGAGTTGCTGCGTCTTTCAAAAGACACAAGGGATGCATTACAAGAAGCATTGGCCAATTCTAAAGTTTTCCTAACTCAGATCAAGCCATCTCCTGAAGAACCAGAACCGCCAATCCAATATTGCAACCTCGCGACACACCATTTTTCCTGTATTTCTTTCACTAAAGAGGACATGCAGACGAAGAATTCAAAGCATGATCGGCCCCTGTATTTCACCGGACACATTGGCTCCAGCATTGTCAACCGCATCCAAGTAGATCCGGGTTCCGCTATCAGCATCATGCCACTCCGATTGATATATAATCTCGGAATACTGGCTAGTAAGCTAGTTTCCACAGGCACTATGATCTACGGATTCAACACCAGAGGGTCCAGACCGTTGGGTAAAAACCGAGTGAAGCGCCAGATCAGAGATTTGAAGTCAGAAGGCACGTGTTATGTGATCGACGCAGAGACTTCTTATAACTTACTATTGGGTCAATCCTAGATCCACGGTAATGTTATAGTCCCTTCTACCCTCCATCAATGACTTAAGTATGTTGACACTAATAATAAGGTCAAGACGGTGGTCGCGGATAAGCAGCCGTTTAAGGGGTTGGAAAATTATTTTACCAACTCTCTTCTCTATGGTGCCGAATCCGATACTGAACTATCGACCCAAGGTACAGACAGCGGGGAAGAGGCTGATACTGAAGCATGGTTCGATTACGATGGTGATTTTGTACTTAATAACATTGTACCCATTGTAATCAATCTTGACGATGAAGAGTCGTCGGAAAGTAGTTGTAATTGGCAACTTGCTGAAGAAACATCAATAAATGATGATTTAGAGTACGCGTTGTGTCTTGATAATATTATGAAAGAGTTATATGACGACCCTAACTTGTACGTACCACTCCAATCATCTTGCATGACGAAGAAGCATGTTCAGGATCCGTTCGAAATAACACTCGTCATTCCCGCAAAGACAGGGGATGGGAAGGAAGTTATTTACGATAAAGGGAAGGAATCTTCGATACCAGGCTACTTCTTGGAAGAAGATGACGATGATGATAAACCTGCCCCTCATCTATTCACATATAACACAAAAGCGTGTAATCTTATGGAGAGGTACGGATATGACTTTACACTCGGAGAGGGTCTTTGTTTTGGTCGAGGTCCGCGAGTTCTACCTCGTATGGCCTATGTACCAAAAGGAAAACCCAATAATTATTATGGCCACAGGAGAGGTTTAGGCTATGTCCCCTCATCCGACGACGAGAATTGCTGGCAAGTCATTGATCAAATAGCTAATAAGGGTAAAGACGGATATTCTTCCGATTCTTCAACCTGATACTCCGACGCTAGTTTTGGAGAAATGTTTAAAAGACTAATGTTGAATATGGCTACGGTTGACCCTACTATAATAGAGGAAGATGACCAAATGCTAACTTAGGAAGACCCTTGCGGTGATAGGTTTGAACAAAGGGAACCCCCCCACCGAAGATCAAGTAATCCAGGTGAATATGGGTAACGAGGATAATCCGAAGCCGATATTTATTAGCGACAGCCTCCCGCCAGATGAGAAAGGAGAGTTGATTGCTCTCATTAGGGAGTACATTGATGTTTTTCCCTGGAATTATGAGGATATGCCAGGACTCGATCCAAACGTGGCAATGCATCGTCTCAATATTAGGCCAGATGTCAAACCTGTCAAACAACAGCAAAGACGGTTTCGTCCATAAATTATGGAGGCGATCAAGTCCGAAGTTAAAAAGCTTATTGACTCGGGTTTCATCAGGGAAGAACAACATCCTGAATGGCTGGCCAACATTGTCCCGGTCCTTAAGAAGAATGGGAAAATCAAAATTTGTATCGACTTCAGAGATCTTAACACCGCCTGCCCGAAGGACGATTTCCCTCTTCTCATCACAGATGTTATCATCGACAATACGTGCGGATTAGAGAGAGTATCCTTCATGGATGGATTTTCTTATTATAATCAGATAAAAATGCACCCAGATGATGAAAAGTATACTACATTTAGAACACCCCTTGGTATTTTCTGCTACACGGTTATGCCCTTCGGCTTAAAGAATACAGGTGCCACATAAAAGAGAGCTATGTCAAAGATTTTCTAAGAGCATCTCCGAAAGACTGTTGAATGCTACATGGATGATTTAGTCATGAAAAGTCGTGACAAGGATGATCATATCAAAGACTTAAAGATGATGTTCGATCTGATGCGAACTCATCAATTGAAGATGAATCCTACCAAATCTTTGCTCGGAATGTTTAGCGGCAAATTCCATGGATTTGTCGTCACCACCAAAGGTATTCACATCGACCTAGATAAAGTGAAGGAAATTAACGAGTTGCAACCTCCGAGAAACCTCAAGGAGCTCAGAGGATTGCAAGGACGGTTGGTTTATATCTGTCAGTTTATCTCGAACCTTTCGGGGAAATGTCAACCATTCTCCAGGCTCACAAAGAAGGATGCATCATTCATATGGGACGATGCTTGTCAAAAGGTGTTCGAGAATATTAAAAAATATCTCTCGAAACCTCCTGTACTCATTACACCGAAATCGGGTAAACCGTTCCTGATTTATGTTAAGGCGACGAGCCATTCGTTAAGTGCATTACTTGCGCAAGACGACGATAACGGTCACGAACAGGCAGTATATTACCTAAACCGGACCCTTGTAGGTGCTGAATCCCGGTATCCAATGATTGAAAGGGAGTGTCTCGCCTTGGTGTTCGCTATTCAAAAGATGCGGCATTACTTAGTAGGACAGGCTATTTATGTTATCTCCAGGGTTAACCCAGTCTGAGTGTTCATGACGCAGCCGGCTTTCCTGAATTGGCGTTTAGCAAAATAGGCCCTGCTCCTTTCCTAATATGACCTGCACTTTAAACAATAGAAGTCGATAAAAGGATGGGCTATTTGTGATCTCCTAGCAGCTAACCCAACTACGGATACCGTCGAGATATACGACGATCTGCCAGATGAAACCCACGAAGCCAACACAACTTCCCATTAACTGGTGTGGCGTTTGTACTTTGACGGTGCTTCTCGAGCAACTAACGTAGCAAGTGCTCCTGGATGTTCTAAGATTTCCTCCAGAGTTGGAGTCGTCTTAGTTTCCCTGGGAAAACATGTGATGCCTCAAGCCTACTCGTTGACCGAGCCATGCTCAAACAACGTAGCCGAGTATAACGCGCTGCTTATTAGACTTAATTTTGCTAAAGAGCTGGGGGTTGAGTATCTCGAACCTTTCGGTGATTCTCAACTAATAGTTAAACAAGTTCAAGGGGAATATGAGGTCCGAAATCAAGACTTGATACCATACTATAAGGTGGCTGTTGAGATGGCAGAATCGTTTGAAGGATTCTTCATCGAATACATTCCACGATTACAAAACGCATACGCAGATGCACTGGCAGTAATAGCCGTCTCCCTGGCACAACCTCCCGAAACGGAACAGTTCGTTATGGTGAGGACTCATCAGCTCTTCGTACCAATCTACGACGTAGACGACTGAGAAGAGGATGTTAAAGAAGTGTATTCAACTCAAGCTGAGTTCGAACCCCGAGACTAGCAGTTCCCTATCATAGACTACGTCCTGCACGGGATTTTACCAGAAGATGCGAAGGAAAGAGATTCGATCAGATGAAGAGCACCGAGGTTCTACTATAACATGGAAAGTCGAACGCTATGTCGTAGGGGGTAGGATGGTTTACTACTACGTTGCTTATCGACTAAGGAAATGGAAGAAGTCCTTAGAGAGACGCATAAAGGAGTTTGTAGTGCATACCAATCTGGTCCCAAACTTTATGACCGCATTAGAAGAATGAGATATTTTTAGCCTACCATGATAAATAACGCAGTTGCGTATGCCCAGAAGTGTCATGCGTGTCAAATTCATGCGAATTATATGCACCAACCTCCAGAGCATTTACACCATTCGGCTACATCATGGCCTTTTGAGACCTGGGGAATGGATGTTGTTGGTCCTATAAACCCCCCATCGGTCAGAGGTGACCGATTCATCCTCGTAATTACCGATTACTTCTCCAAATGGACTGAAGCGATTCCACTCAGAGAAGTCAAGACAAGCAACATCATTGCATTCATCAAACACCATATTATCTACCGACATGGTGTCCTAAAATGAATCATACATGACAACGGCCCTCAGTTTGTCAGCAATGCCTTTATCAAGTTTTGCGAGAAGTTTAAGATTCAAGACGTCTCGTCTACAGCTTACAATCCTATAACGAATGGATTGGCTGAAGCTTTCAATAAGACTATCATAAAACTTTTGTCGAAACTCGTGAAAACCAATAAACGAGATTGGAATGATAAACTCGGTGAAGCTCTATGGTCCTATCGCACCACAGTTCGCACGCCTACTAGCGTAACCCCATATTCTCTGGTATACGGGTGTGAAACAGTCTTTCCTTTAGAAATCCAAATTCCATCTCTTCGGATCACTCTTACAACAGAGTTAACGACCGAAGAACAGCATCAGAAACATCTCGAAGAACTCGAAATGCTCGACGAGAAGCGCTTGGAAGCTCAACAGCACATTGAATTCTACCAAGCCAGAATTTCTCGAGATTTTAATAAAAAAGTTCGACAACGGAGTTTTAAAGAGGGAGATTTAGTCTTAACTGAACGACGGCCCATGATCCTTAATTCCAAGAAGAAAGACAAATTTGAACCTAAATGGAAAGGACCGTTCGTAGTAGAGACCGTCTACTCGAGTGGCGCATATCGCCTTATTACCAAGGAAGGCGACCGGCTTATGATGCCGATAAATGGCAAGTTCCTAAAAAAGTACTATCCTTAGTACTTTCAAGATAACCAATGTATTGGGAAGTTCCCAGGAGAATATTGTATGTGGTATTCTTAGGGGTAACCCAATCACTATAAAAGTGATAAATAAGAAATTCACACTTAAACTCTAAATGTCTTCAAGGTTGGAACATATCTTTTTATTGATACCAATCAAACCAACTCTCATGATTTCTTTTGCTGAGACGAGATTCGACCATTTTGACGAATCAATCTTTCATCACAAGACCCCCACTGATCAAATCAATTGACGGTGGGTCTACCAAAATTTCTATCCGCCAATCTTTGGTAATCTTCAAACTCGGCGCGTTAAGTCCTGATCACTTAACGTCAAAATCCTCCATCGAGTGATAGTACAAGTCAGCATTCTCATTGCTATATGTATTCCACTCTCATTGCTTTCAGGTCAAACCTATAAAAGTTAGGGCCAAAGCCAGATTCCCCTCTCAATTTCTTCCATGAATGAGAGGTCCACTTTCAATTTGAGCAATCAAACCTATAAAAGTTTGAATTGCCTCTAACCTCACTTGGTAAAACCTGTAGAGAGTTGGGACCAAGATCGAGTCATCTATTTCGATAAACGAAAGACTTCCACCTGTTCCTTTTCAGCCAAACCTATAAAAGTTAGGGCTAAAATCGGAATTTCACCTCAATAAATGAGGACCCTTTTCTTGGATTAAGCAACCAATCCTATAAAAGTTAGGGTTATTTGAATCTTTTCGATTCTCGGAGTGGAGATCCCACTCCTAGTTTTACCTTTCCGGATTCTGGGGATGGAGATCCCACCCCGAGTCTCCTTTGCAACTGGAGATAGAATATAAAATTATCTCTCTTTAGTTTTGGAAGATAGAATATAAAATTCTTTCTCTCCTATTTCGGGTTCGTCTTTACTCTAAACAAGACCTGGAGAGAGAATATAAAATTCTTCCTCTCCAGCTTCGGGTTTGTCTTTACCCTAAGAAAGGACACAATTCTCAACTTCAAATCTGTATATTTCATGTACGGGAACTTTATCTCGACTCCTAAATAGAGATAAGCCTACGCCTAACACGCGTTGTTGGTTTAGTCTTTCACCGAGTGAAAAAGACACCAGAGTATAAGTCTGAGGACTTTTATCCCGAATCCTAAGTAGGGATGAGTTAACGCCTGATACGCGTTGTCGGGTACCATATTCCCATAAGAAATGGTGAAGTCTATGTATTCAAAATCATAGCACCAACTCTAAGGGAATCAACTCTCTTAGCACAACGTTACATGTGAAACAGGTTTTAATAATTCACAAGCTAGCCCGATGCAAACGGTAATCGGTAATGACGCATCAAATCCGTTGAAGGCTAAGGATTTGCCAAAAATCCTAAGTCTACGTCTAACACACATCGCCGGTTTAGTCTTTTACCGATTGAAAAAGACACCTGAGTCTAGGTCTGGGGAATTTTATCCCGAAGCCTAAAAAAGGATAAGCCAGCGCCTAACATGCGTTGCCGTTTAGTCTACTCCCATGAGGAAGACGAAGTCTACGTATTCAATGTCGTAGGACTAAAATTGTTAACTATTTTAGCATAACGTTACGTACGGAACGGATCTAAAATAATCTGCATGCTAACCCGACTCAAACGGTAGTCGGTAAAGGCTCGCCAAACCCGTTAAAGGCTGAGGGTTTTCTAAAAATCTTATGAGTATTATCGTTGATTACTTCAGACGGAGTAAGACATCACAATAAAAGAGACATAATGAATGAAAAGAAATATCTTCTATTAATAAAACTTGAGTTTGCAGGTACAAGAGTTACAATCAATCTACATGAAGTTTGTGACTACGGACTCGCTGTTCAAGTTTAGTCAATTCCTCTGTATAAGTTCGCTCGAGCTCACGCTGTAATTCAACCTTAAAGGATTCCTCGGTAAGGGATAATGTTTTCACAGCCTCTTCTTCCATCTTGGCTAACTTCTGTGCCGAGAGCCCTAACTTCCCGGATATTACAACGTGTGAACGCTCCAAGTCAGCCTTCGTCATCTCCAAGATAACTAAGGCCTCCTCCTCTGCCTTGAGCTCCTCTTTGAGTCGCTCTTTTTTAGCTTCGCCCGACGCAATAGAGGATTTGAGTTGACGCAAAGATGTTTGGTTCTCAGCAAGGGCGGCTTTCATCTGGTCCACTCGACTTTGTTGCGTTTGAATCTCGAGCCCAGCGGAAGCTCGAGTGTCGCGCTATAGTTGTAAACGAGATTCCATCTGGGTGGCTATGTACGTTGAACTTCAACTCTTGTAACCGTTGGAACTCACACTCCAGCCGGTCCAACTCGCTAGCTATAGCTTGCGCCTGATCCAGAGAGCCCGCTTTCTCTTTAGCATTTATTTTGGCGGAAAGCGCTAGTCTAAATTGTTGGAAGGAAAGTCCCCTGACGAGAAGCTTATCAATCATCGCATTCACAAAGAAGAAGAGAGAGTCGATTTTCATGCAAAGCAGAGCTTGATCTGGGTCATCATCAGATAGCAGAGTCTTGACCATATCATTGAGCCGAGAAGACGGCCCTACAAAGAAAAGAGGATATAAGTACCTTTGAAATCTTAACCAAAGTTCTAAATCGGCATCGGTATAAGAATTTACCAAGCTCAAGCGATGTTTCCTCAAGTTGATGGCCCGCACTTGGTTTTGCCGGCACGACCTCTTGAACCTTCAAGATCATCGCCGATGTCGTAACCGTTGATGTACCAACCTCGTTAGTTGGTCTCACTGCTTTTTCAATAGGACTAATCCCCGTAGCTGTAGCAGTCGTTTCGGTCGTAGGGATTGTAAGCGGAGTTGAATCAACTGATGATCAAGCTTCTATGATAATTCCTGCCAACAACAAGAAATCAAGACCCTCAGGATCGTCAGATATCTCAATAATAGTAGTTGAATCAGTCTCAACGATTGGTCCTACAAGTATGACTCCCTTACGGTTAAGTAAAACCAATAAGGGAATAGCTTTCACAGAAAGACAAAATTCATACCCGCAGAGGAACCAGGCTCGATGACCGGTTCAACAGTTTCGATGACCGGTTCAGCAGTTTCGATGACCGATTCGATAACATCTCGACAAGTTTGTTCTGACAACATCTCGTCGAACAGCCTGTCATCAGGACCCGAAGGATCTTGTATGGGATCAGATAGAGGTGTGTCGGCTGGATTGTGAAGGGTTCCTTTATCACTTGGGTCTTCCATCGAAATGTCTACAGAAAATTCTAAGTGTTAAGACACAGAAAGGAAAGTTGAAAATTAATAATGAAAGGAGATTAAATTTACCTCTGGTGGTAATAGCATGCTCTTCGATCTCAACATCAGCAATGGCCTCTTGTAATTTTTCTAAAAGAGCAAAAAGCATATAAGTAATTAGAGGAGGGATGAACTCTGAGTTGTTTAATACCCAAGATTGCCATCTAAAAGATGTACTACCGGTAATAGGAGTACCTGGGCTAGCAATCACCGTGGACAAATCAGTTCCTACAATGGTACCTTCACCAGTGTTAGGGGCCACACCTATTTTAGCACCCGCCAGATCCTGACCCATGGCCTCATCTGCTTGTGGCACGATGCAAGATCCTCCGAAAAAGTCTAAGTCGGGAGAAGGAGGTTTGTACATCATTGAATCCTCATCATGACCCTCTAGAATATAAAACTTGCTAAGTCTAAAGCTTGGAAGAGGAAAAGACCGAAAAAGATGACAAGAGTTGAAATATTACCTTCCTTACCAATGGGTGTATCGTCGGCCAATTTCGTTTGAGAAACCTAAGATTTAGCGTGTCGTTTGATAGTTAACTTCAGTCGCTTGGTAGGTCGCGTCTCTTTAAAATCCATAGGTCTGTCCTGTGTAGATGCGGCACACGACTCAACTTGCTGTCCTGCTTGAGTTGTAGCCCGAGATCAAGTACGAGGGAAAAGGTTACATCTCCCCTCTTCTTCTTCAGAATCTACATCTGAAAGTTCAACCATCATTCTATTATAAGTAGGCAAAATTCTCCATTTTTTTTGAGCTTTAAGTCGACAAGCTTGATCAGCAATCGATAAGTCCCATAGCTCTTTATAAAAAGACTCAGACAAACCTGCCACGTCTTCCTCGAAGTCGCTGTTGACCTCTATAGCACCACCAGCAGTGACTTCGTCCTCTTCGGAAGTTTCCTTGTCAAAAGCGAATGATTCCCCTTCTATCTCCTCCATCTTCTGTTTTCCTTTGCCTGAGTGACCAGCAAGTTTATGGTCGCGTTTCCTTCGTTCCTATAGATTTTCTTAAACATTCCTCTCAGCAATGCACGACGCAGCTTCGGCCATTAACTCCTTAATTGATCTTAGAGGAACGGGCTGGGTGGCGGCCATAATCCATTTGCAGCATAAATATTTGAGCTCTAAGTGGCGATCGGTATTCGGAAGACTGAACTTGGCGCCAGTACAGCCCGTCATATTCCACAGCCAAGCGCAAACACCGTCCATTAATCCACCACGAGTATGGAATATAAATGGTCGTATCCAAATTGACGGGCGAACCGGCACGGCAAATAGGGCTCTAAATAACAATGCTCCTTTACTCGGAAAAGAAGATGGCCAGGCCCTATATTCATGAGCTACCTGAAGCACCCAACATCGAGATAAGTCTGGTCAGTTTCGGGCGCTTCTATGTCGGTAAGCATCCCACCATATTTGCTGGCAAAGCAAGGGAAACACGGATTGATTACCCAACCCTTGTGCGTATGTAAACTCTTCCTAACTTCCGAGAGATCCCGAGCTTTCCCCCTACACCTACACCCTTCGAACAATTGTAGCAGAGGAGTAGACAGATCCGCATTAGTAGGAGGCAACATCAGATCAGGGCGATGAAGAACCAGCCACCCCATCAGATACGTGTAAAGGAGCTCTGCCTTCGCCTTAGGGATCTTTGCGGATGGGGTCTCATCAGTTTGAGTAAAAGCTGTGACCACTTGATGAAGCACGCGATGTATGTCGGTGATCATTGCTGGCAAAAGAGATAGGCTTCTTCCATAGGCAAGCTGGACAGTCGGGAATAGTACTTCTATTGGCAAGGAATCTGAGGTCTGATATAGTACTACACACTTCTTCAATCAAAGTGCTATATAACCAGCCAATAAAGTTTTAGGATGAATGGACTTCTGGGCGTACCATAAAAAGGTTTTGAATTTAGTCCCCGCAATGAATTTGCCTTGAGCACTCGCAGTAGTATATGAGCGGGCACCGCACTTCTCAATCAATCTATGAATCTTCGAGGAAGTCAGCGGTTGCAACTCACAAACTGCTTCATTAAGTTTCTCTAAATTCTTAAATAAATAGCAAGAGAATTGCTTCAAGCTTATTTGAGGAGACTTCTTCCTCGCAACTGGGTTAGTTCTGGCTAAAGCAATCTGATAATGACACGTGAGTTCCCATAACGTGTCGTATCGAGCGGGCTTGTGGATCTTCAATTGATGTAGCTCCCGGTTGGAGGGAAAATATTCTTGATACGGCATATCTCCCAGTTGCAGTCTGGAGACTTTGTGCATCTCATGGAAGGGTAGTCCTAATTCTCCGTTCCGGGTAAGAAAGGTGTTAGTATCTGGATTGTACAGCTCTATTAACCCAATAAAATGAAGAGCGTTCATCGGTAATCTGTATTGGGTAGCCCGAATAGCTTCATACAATCTTATCGACTTCAACTCAGCACCCCATCAGTGGAGGACATAACCTATCATCCTCCCCCACCATGATTTGTCTGAGGAATGAGACCAGCCATGGCACCTGTAATTTTCAATAGGCAACTTACACCCTAGCTCAGCGAGGCGATTCTTCATGGTGTGAGCTATTATAGGCAGTTTCCCTTTAGGCGGGTCCTCCAATCCCATCATGCCTTGGTGTAACCCTGTAATGTGTTTTTGGCCACTGGAACCCGTGAGTGAATGGCTGGTGACGTATCTGCAAGGGATATGCTCTTCTGTCAAGGTCTAGGGCATCTGTCACGTCACCGCTTGCCCCCGCAATTCTGTTAGCGAACGATGATGAGGAAACGGGGGAAGGTATAAGCAAGTCGTACCGTCACTGTGTAACCACCGTTCATCTTCGAGATTCATGACGTCTGGATCCGTCACGGAATCACCGGACATATAATGTGTCTTCCTTAAAGGATGAGCAGGATCCGTATCTTTAGTAAATGGCGTGTCTGTAATTAACTAGCGTGTGATGCGACAACCCCCCTCCCGTACTAACTTAGAGAATTCATCCGGGAGGTCCAAAGTGAATTGAGAAGTAGGCGGGATCGACACCGAGTTATCAACAACAGTGTAGTACCTACTCCTATAGCCATCTATCTCGAATTGAGAAAATGGTGTTGCAGGGTATTCAACTGAAACGAATAATGCGTATTTGTTAAACGCAATGATGAAGAAATGTTAAGGCAACACCGGGCGTTGAACTCTATTCACCAATCTGTGAGATAAAGTCACTACCTTGTAGTTGGCGAGACGATTTTAACTGTATTACGAATACACAAGATAACGTATATTATCGCATGAATAGCACGATAACATACCCTATCTTACGGAATGTAATATGGCAAAAATCACCCCATATTGCCTTAAGACACGTTTTGACCAAGCAGAACGTATCCGATAAGCATCCACCCCCACAAAGGAGGATATCAGCTCTTCCCGACTGCCTCACCAAGGAGAACAAAGAGGGAATGCGATATGCAGCATGATATGATAAAAATTGAATTCATAAGAAAGAAAATTATAAATGATTACTGGTGAAAGATAGACACTCTCTCTCAGGTGACTGAGTAGCCGAGCGGCTCCTCGAGAGACGTGATCTCCTTGTCGACATGGATAATCTGTAATAAAGATCAACAGCTCAGTCAGATCAAGAATCGAGATGCATGAATCGAAAGACTAAAAAGAAAATTGTGAATCTTTGACTGAAATTCTACAAAATGGAATTTTCCAGTTAAAAGGTCCAATTAAACCTATATGACGTCCCCCATTCAAGTTAAAGCAAGGTGAAATAAAATATACAAAACCAAGAAAGCACAACATGTATGATTAATTCAAGGGCAAGATCAAGTCGAAAATTGCAAAACCAAACCAAGGGTCTCGGCCACGTCAACATGCAGAATCATTCGAAAATAGAGCATGGACATTGACTTGAGTTTCAAAACCATACGTATATGACTAATGAACAAGAGTTAAGTGATATCAAGTCACGTACACAACCAAACATCCCAAGGGCTTGATGTTGACAAAAAGTTCGAAGCTAAGCTTCACTCAAGCTTCAATTCATCAATTTTAAGACTAACAAGGTTCAAAGCTTGACAAATTAAAGCTATGGGTGTCGAGTCATATTCAAAGTCAAGAATGATACATCAGAATTCCCACACAAATCAAACAAGGCCCAATGGCTATTCCTCAAACCAAAGACCATAGCCTTATGAATCAAACAAGCCATCACCACCACCATGACATGGGTTCGGCTATCATTCAAAAAAAAAGGAGTACGACATGTGCGCGAGTTCAGTTTTCGTACATGACTACAAATCCAAACCAGGTGACCAATTGCAACAAAGCTAAAGGGTTTGGTCATGATCACAAGTCTCGAGGGTTCAATTGAACCTCGCATACAACCAAGCTTCATGCCCATAATTCATTTAAACCTTCATCCAAAATCAAGCATCAAAATATAGTTCCCATATAAAATTGAGTTTCAGGGATTTGATTCGGACTCAGTACATATCCAAAGCTTAGGTGATCACTTAAATTCTTGAAGAAAGGGTATCCTCGGCCATACATAGGTTCGAGAACGGATTCAATCCTCAACATCAACCCAAAAATTCGGCCCTGTACAAGTTTAGGCTCCACTCAAATACATGTACAAGTTCGAACTCAACACTCAACATCAACCAAGAGATTAAAAGAATAAATTCAATTATGATTCAAAGTTCAAAATTAGACAATTTAGTGAAGGAGTTGAGTTCGAGCTCGGTCAACGCTTAAGCTCAGATTCAAGGCATCAACTAAAGAAAAAATTCGGCTATGTATAGATTCTCATCAACATCAACCATGAAGGAGGATTCGGCCATGTATAGGGTCAAGGAACTCAGTCAAAAATTTCGGCCACCATCAAAATCAAACCCAATTTTTGATTTTTCTCCTAAAATCGAAGAATTAAAGCTTCAATTATCGAGTTATGCACACAATTAAAATCAAGAAATTCGGCCATCACCCAAAACCCAATGATAATTATGGTTTTCCCCAAAACTCAAGAACTAGGGTTTCTGATAATCACATTTTATTATAATTTTATACACTCATTATCTATTTTATATGAATAAATATATCACTAATAATTGCTTTTATCTTTAATTGCAGGTTAATGAAGAATAAATCCCAAAAATCTCATCTCTCAACAAAGACCCTTGAGTAAATGAAGAAATAAAGAGAAATTCAAGAAGCCAAATGAAATACTTGAATTTTAAAGCTCAAAAGCCCAAACAACCCAACATATCCATGGCAGTTTCATCTTTATTCACAAGTGAATTTTCGAAATTTGAAGGCCCAAAGCCCATCAAAAATATTAAACCAAGGGAAGTTTCATGGACCGAATTTATTGCTGCAGATTTGGACTTGGCTTGGATTTTCATTTATCAAATGAATCATTGATTGCTGCAAGAACTCAAAGACCGGACCTTGCTACATCTCTTCAATTTTCGGTTTTGAAAATCAATTGAATGGGTCGGGATTTAATTTTGAAATGCATTGGACTTGGCTGGATGTGGGCTGCAGGATTTAACTTGGAAAATCAAATGAAGATTGGGCCGGACTTGGCTTTGTTTTGAAAATTAAATCTGCATTGGGCCGAATTGTTCCAACTTGATTTTCATTTATTTTTGAAAATCAATTGGGCCTCCTATGTTGGGTTAGAGAAGAACAAAAAGCAAATTCAAAGGTGGAGATTGTTGCTTGGGGCTCAAGACAAATCCAATAGCTCATATTCATTGATGATAACTATAAATAGGGGTAGAGAGTGAGGGGTTAAGGGTGTGAAAATTTTTGTAACTCCTTTTGGAGAGGAGGGCTACTCTTAATTGAGAAGGCCTTCCAAAATTGTAACTTTTTATTATAATTAATAATAATAATTTTTTCACCACTTTAAATTTTTTCTATTCTTCTCTTTGTTGGATGATGAAGATGAAGATGAAGATGGAGAATTATTTGAAGGTTTGCATTTCTTTTCTTTTTCTCTTTTATTGCTTATTAGTTTAGATTTATTTCTATGCTTGTAGTTAGATTTTATTTTCTTGTTAAATAGCCAAGAAGCTAGAACCCTCTTGCCTTAGATTTATTTCATGCTTATAAAGTAGATTTATTTTCTTGCATTTAATTCTTATAATTTTATTTTATAGTTTAGGTTTTTGCCATTTATTTTGTAGTTAGATTTTAATTTCTTACACTATTCACCTTGAGGCTAGTACCCTCTTGGGTTTAGTTTTTTTTGTTTATTTTTATTTTGTTTGATTCGCCTTTAGGCTAGAACCCTCTAGGGAATCACCCTTTTCTAAGAAGTGGGTTCAATTTTAGATTACCCATATCTATAATTGAATCCACCATCTTTAATTTCTTGCATTTTCTTTTATTCTAAAATTTTGTTCTTCATTCTTAATTTTTTTATTTGTTTCTTGATTTTATTCATTTTTCCTTCTCACCTTATTGATTACACTCATTCTCTTTCAAATCCACTCTTACTTACACTTTGCACCTATTTACACACCATTTTTACTATCTCAATCTCTTCACAATCACATTCACTCATCAATCTTATTTGTCACGCACACAACATAAGAATCGATTTTATATTTTCTCCTACAAAACACCTTCCTCGTGGGATCAATATCTTAAATACTATAACTTGACACGGTTGTGCACTTGCAACCTTTTTGGTACATGTTTATGCCCATCAAGTTTTTGGCGGCGTTGCCAGGGAAGGTGCTTAAGTAGGTTTTAATTATTTTGGTTCTTTAACTTGTGTGTTTTTTGTGAAGGAAAAGCTTGGAGCTTGAAGATCGCGGATTGGAGAGCTAGGATTTGAAGATTTGCTTCGGGTAAGTCCTCTTTCTAGTTTTTAATTCCACCCTTTAGCTACTTCTTCACAATTGGAGACAATTAGGACTTAAAAAAATAAATATAAAATGAATTTTATTTTTTGTTAACCATAATAAAATTCATCCTCCACTTTGACATTTACTAACAAGATAATAAATTCAAACAAATTCCCCCTTCTCATTTGTTTGATTGTTAACCCTAATAAAAAAAGATTTTTCTTTTCCATCCTTTCTAGTTGCTTTTAATTCATAGGGTTGCATTTCATATTGATAGTAGGAATTCACCAAGTGATTTGAGTATCTTGATTTGGCACACACTTAAAAATATTTTTAAGGGCAAAACCCCATAATCAAGATAAGGTGAGGGATTTCATCACCCTTTCCTTAGCCCAAAAATCACTAATTCCTCACTACACCACCCAAGCCTAATAAAACTCATTAGACGTTGGCCCCTAAGGATTCGAGCTCAATAAGGAACAAGAAATCCTTAAGTGAACCGGTTTAAGTTTTCTCAGATTAGTTGGTGTCAAGGCAAGGTTTAGGGGTTGCGTAAAGCGCTCCGCAAGGAAAGAGGTACTTAATTGATCTTTGATTACCTTCTAGTACTATCCTTACCTGGCTAACTACCTGGGTAAAACTTTGATCTTTTCACTGTAGGAGTTTTTGGTTAGGAGCTGGTCTAGTTGAGTTAGGCTAAACCCTAGAATTAGAATTGATTGAAAAGTGATTGCTTTTATTTGTTTAAGTTAGGATTTTTCTTTTTCTTTATCTTCTCATAAAAAAACTAATTTTCTTTCGTTTATTTAAAAAAAATAAAAAAAAAAAATATTTTGGTGTATGCAACAGTGGATTAGGGATAATACACATCGATTAATTCGCTTTGAACCAATCATAAAAATGGAGCATCCTAATCCACCCGTTCTTCATGATATGTGCTATCCCATTAGGAATGCAATCCCCTAATGCATTAGGCTCCCCGAAACAAATGGAATAAATTTTGAGCTTAGACCGCAATACATAAACATGCTTCCCAAATTCCTTGGTAATGAAACAGAAGATGCATATATTTTTATTTCGGAATTTGAGGAAGTGTGTATTATAATTAAAATGAGAGAATTAACCGAAGATGCGATTAAGCTTAGATTTATTCCATTTGCTCTTAAGGATAAAGCTAAAAAATGGCTGTACAGTTTACCAACAAATTCCATCACTACTTGAGAAGAATTTATCACAATTTTTAAAAAAAAATTTCCCTATCCATAAAACGGTAAAGCTAAGAAACAGCATCATGAATTTTAAAATTATCCCGGGAGAACCTTTTTGGAAGTATTTTGACCGATTAAAAGATCTTCTCATCCAATGTCCTCATCACGGTTTAGAAAAATGGCGATTGTGCCAAATAATTTATGAGGGATTAGATTATTCTGTAAAAACTTCCTTAGAATCAATGTGCCACGAGGATTTTATGAGGAAAAATGCTGATGAAGCTTGGGAGTTTTTGGAGAGTCTTTCTGAAAAAACAATGCAATGGGAACAGTGCGATGATAAGGTTTCATCAGTTCCCCAATCTAAGTCTTGTGGTCTTTCCTTAGAGTCAAACATTGCTTCTGAAGCGAAGATGGCGACAATTCTGCGAAGGTTAGAAGCTTTAGAAATTAAGGAAAATCATGTTTCTGCCTCAGGATGTCATAATTGTTAGTTTCCTACCCACGTTTCAGAGGAATGCCCTCTCTTAGGAAACAACAATGCATTAAGACAGATGAACGCTGCATTCCAACACCCTAGAAATGATCCATTTTCTCTAATCTACAATCCAGGTTGGAGAAATCATCCCAACTTTGCATGGAATCAATGAAATTCTACCGGAACTCAAAACTTCACTCCCGATTCGACCCAATATTTTCCTAGGGGAAACACAGTTCCTTTCGATTCTTATCCACAATTTCAACAACCCAATCTGCCATATCAAAATCAGTCTCCTCTTCATCAAGCTGTAATTCAGACACATCACAATCCAGATTAGGATAAACGTCTCAACGTCTTGGAAAGGGGTTTGGAAACCATAATTAAGGCCTCCACTCAAACCACGAATATGTTGACTCAAACATCTAGCACTCTGAATTCCTTCATGCAATCAACTGGACAAATGCTCAACTCCAACACTCAAGCTATAGCTAGATTAGAATCCCAACTTAGTCAACTAGCTAGTGCCGTGAGTGAAGGAGAGAAAGGAAAATTTCCGAGTCAACCCGTGGTCAACCCTAAGAACACAAGATGCAGTTCATCCTATGAAGCCCAAGTGAATGCAATCCATTCACATCGGTCAGGTAGACAGGTCGATAATCAAGTGAGAACTCCTCCAAGTCAAACTCTTGATCCTGTACAAATTCCTTCTCCTTCTCCTTCTGATGAATCTATTCAACAATCACTTCCTGCAGATGACCAAGAACCTGAACCCGAACCTGAGCCTGCTTTTGATAGGTTTAGACCGGTTGCTCCCTTTCCAGATAGACTCAGGTCTAGGAAACACTCTCCTGAGGAGGAGAAGATCCTAGAAACATTCAAGCAGGTTAAGGTCAACATTCCTCTCTTAGATGTAATTGAACAAGTTCCATCTTATGCTAAATTTTTAAAAGAATTATGCACTAAGAAGAGGCGAATAAATATTCCAAAGAAATTCTTTTTAGCCGCCAATATCAGTGAAATGCTATCAAATCCCATACCTTTGAAACGTAAAGATCCAGGTTCCCCCATCATTTCATGTATCATTGGGAATACTCACATTGATAAGGCGCTGTTAGACTTAGGGGCCAGTGTCAATTTTCTTTCATATTCAGTCTACCAGCAATTAGGTCTAGGTATACTGAACCCAACTAAATGCACCTTACAGTTGGCTGATAGATCTATCAAGGTCCCTATGGATGAGTTAGAGGATGTTCTGATTAAGGTTGGAGATTTTATTTTTCCAGTAGATTTTGTAGTCTTAGAAACACAGCCTGTTTCCAATCCCAAAGGACAGACACCTGTCATCTTAGGACGATCATTCTTAGCCACTTCTAATGCTCTCATTAACTGTAGAACTGGTCAAATGAAGCTGTCCTTTGGGAATTTGACTGTTGATCTTAACATTTTTAATCCAGGGGACCAACCAAATAATCAGCCTCTAGAAATAAACTACATTCAGGAAAGATCAGAAGAAGAAAAAGAAGAAGAGTCTGATTTGAGTTTTGAGAAAATTTTTGATGAAGAGTTAGAGTTTTTGGAAGAAGCAGATCAGGTCCTTGAGAATAATAAAACTGTGTTAAACATTTGCTGCTTTGAATTAAATTTTGAAGAACTCTTTCTTGATGAACTTAGATTCTTGAAAAATAATCAACAACCAAATTTTCAGAACTTCACAGAAGAATTGGTTGTTAGAAAAAAAAACTTCACAGTACAAGAGTCTAAGTTCATTAAGATATGTAAAATGCATGGCACCAATAATACCTACCTTACTTTGTTGCAAGAATTACTGAACACCCTGAAATGCTTGGAAATTCACATTATTGATTATATCATTCTGAATTTGTTTAAAATCCGGGAAAGAATTTTCAATAGTAAGGTAGGATTCAATGTAGAACAGGAACTCTTCATGTTAAATAGTTCATTCTACATTGTTTATTTTGTTTATTTCAGAATAATAAAAAGAATTTATTCTTCTCTCATTTGAGAGTTTCTTGTTCAGTTGTTAAAAAAAGAGAAAAAAAGTAAAAAAAAAAGAAAAAAAAGAAAAAGAAAAGAATAAATATTTGATTTCCTCCTCCTCAGACCAAAGGTAATTGCAGATTTTTATCAACTGACCAAATGTAAGTGCTTCACTTCTTATCTGCTTTACTTTATGCATCATAGAGTTGCATTGAGGACAATGCAAAATTTAGGTGTGGGGGTAGGAATTAGTTATTTTTTTCTTTATTTTACATTTTTAGTTACATTTTTGTTTTTTCCCCCTTTTCTTTAAAAAAAATTTATAAAAATATCGTCACTTGCCAAATTAATAGAGTTATGTAATAATTGATTTATTTGATAAATTTGAAATTTTCTAATCCCTAGTTGGTTATTTACTTAAGTTCATCTTTTATGATAACTCTAAATAAATTTCTTAAGAAATAATTTTCAAAATAGTATACTTTACTTAAGCCTTAACTTGGACTTTTATTAAAATAATAAAATTTTTGCATGCTTAACTTAGAGTTGAAAATAATTTTTTCAAAGTGTCTTGATTTACATATTTTCAAAATATATATACATATACAAAAAAAAATTTGCGAAAGAAGAGTGCGAAAAATGGGCACCAAAAAGAAAAAAAAACTCTTGAATTCAAGGTGATTCTATCTTATAAAGCCTAAGCTGACCGAGTAATTAAGCCCAATGAGTATTTCCATACTTAATGACCTAAGCCCATTTGGGTTGGGATCCATTGGCCCAAAACTCGTTAAATGGTCACTTAGAAAGCCCGTTAAAGTAGAAAAAATCACCAAGGAAGAAAGAGTTAAAAAAATTTATAAAAAAAAACTAATAAATGTTTTATAGTTGTATATATGGTCTTGGAAAATATTTTAAATCAAGCAGCTTGAAAATTATTTAAAATAAAGAGTTAGCATGTTCTTTTCAAAACTTTTAAATTAAATTTCTAAGTTTGGCTTGGTTTTGTATTGCTATAATGAGAAGATTTTCTTGAAAATATACTTTAGAGTTACATATATAAATATTTTATTGAGTGATAACTGGCTCTAATTAGATTATCTAAAAGTTATCAATTGAATTTAGTTATTTACTGACTTCTTTAATTTGGCAAGTTGACCGAATTTTGTGGGTATATTCACTGCTAACCCTCACGAGACTATAACTCGTCCACTAGGGTAACCTAGGGGTTTAAAGGCTTGTTGTATGCGTTAAATACAACCGCGATTCCTGCGAAAGTGAGTTAGGATTTTCTTTTTATTTTCTTTGCTAGAGGACTAGCAAAAGTTTAGGTGTGGGGGTATTTGATAATCACATTTTATTATAATTTGAAGGCTCAAAAACCCAAACAACCCAACATATCCATGGCAGTTTCATCTTTATTCACAAGTGAATTTTCAAAATTTGAAGGCCCAAAGCCCATCAAAAATATTAAACCAAGGGAAGTTTCATGGACCGAATTTATTGCTGCAGATTTGGACTTGGCTTGGATTTTCATTTATCAAATGAATCATTGATTGCTGCAAGAACTCAAAGACCGGACCTTGCTACATCTCTTCAATTTTCGGTTTTGAAAATCAATTGAATGGGCCGGGATTTAATTTTGAAACGCATTGGACTTGGCTGGATGTAGGCTGTAGGATTTAACTTGGAAAATCAAATGAAGATTGGGCCGGACTTGGCTTTGTTTTGAAAATCAAATCTGCAATGGGCCGAATTGTTCCAACTTGATTTTCATTTATTTTTGAAAATCAATTGGGCCTCCTATGTTGGGCTAGAGAATAACAAAAAGCAAATTCAAAGGTGGAGATTGTTGCTTGGGGCTCAAGACAAATCCAATGGCTCATATTCATTGATGATTACTATAAATAGGGGTAGAGAGTGAGGGGTTAAGGGTGTGAAAATTTTTGTAACTTTTTTTGGAGAGGAGGGCTACTCTTAATTGAGAAGACCTTCCAAAATTATAACTTTTTGTTGCAATTAATAATAATAATTTTTTCACCACTTTAAATTTTTTCTCTTCTTCTCTTTGTTGGATGATGAAGATGAAGATGAAGATGGAGAATTATTTGAAGGTTTGCATTTCTTTTCTTTTTCTCTTTTATTGTTTATTAGTTTAGATTTATTTCTATGTTTATAGTTAGATTTTATTTTCTTGTTAAATAGCCAAGAGGCTAGAACCCTCTTGCCTTAAATTTATTTCATGCTTATAAAGTAGATTTATTTTCTTACATTTAATTCTTGTAATTTTATTTTGTAGTTTAGATTTTACAATTTATTTTGTAGTTAGATTTTAATTTCTTACACTATTCACCTTGAGGCTAGAACCCTCTTGGGTTTAGTTTTTCTTTTTGTTTATTTTTATTTTATTTTATTCGTCTTTAGGCTAGAACCCTCCAGGGAATCACCATTTTCTAAGAAGTGGGTTCAATTTTAGATTACCCATATCTATAATTGAATCCACCATCTTTAATTTCTTGCATTTTCTTTTATTCTAGAATTTTGTTCTTCATTCTTAATTTTTTTATTTGTTTCTTGATTTTATTCATTTTTCCTTCTCACCTTATTGATCATACTCATTCTCTTTCAAATCCACTCTTACTTATACTTTGCACTTATTTACACACCATTTTCACTATCTCAATCTCTTCACAATCACATTCACTAATCAATCTTATTTGTCACGCACACAACATAAGAACCGATTTTATATTTTCTCCTACAAAACACCTTCCTCGTGGGATCGATATGTTAAATACTATAACTTGACACGGTTGTGCACTTGCAACCTTTTTGGTACATGTTTATGTCGCATCAGTTTCAACCATCAAGCTATTTCAACAAAAATGGAAGAGGAGATCGAGTCTTACTTGGAACCCTTGAAGAAAAGAGCTTGATCAAGAGGACCCACTGCAATGTCCGAGCACAAATCAGAATAGGTTGAAACCCTAGCTCCCAAAGCTCACGAATTCAACTGGTTGTGGAGGGTTTAAAGAAGAAGAAGACAAAGAATTTAAAGAGGAGGACTTTGATCTCATTTGGAAGTCTTGAGCTGGAAGAATTCTTGAATGGGTAAAGCTTGGGAAAGAGGAAACCGAAAGTTGGGGAAGAAAGGCTAGGACCGAATGTAAAAGAAGAAAGGAAGAAGATGGGATTTTAAATCCCAAAGAGACCTGACCCGCATTCCAGCGGGTCAGATTGAAATCCGACCCACGCTCACGCGGGTCGGATAAATTCGACCCTCACTCGTGGGGGTCGGATTCACCTGACCCGTGTTAGCGCGGTTCGGGTATGACCCGGTGGCCATTTTTTGTTGTATTTTCGCCTATTTTCGCTCTTTCGGAATATTCGGGGCCCGTTTTTATACTCCCGGTTAATTTCGCGGCATTTTATGCTCACATTCGAGATATTCGGGGCCCGTTTTTATACTCCCGGTTAATTTCGCGGCATTTTATGCTCACATTCGAGATATTCGAAACCCACGTACGCTCCAATAGGTATACGAGTATAAACTATTTCCTACTTTTGACGGGAAGTTCCTGGAGAATATTACGTATAATAATTCTTAAGGATAACCCGGCAGCCTCCGATAGGTACACGAGGTTAAACTGATTCCCGAAACTCCCAGGAGTATACGAGTATAAACTGGTCCTCCTCGGGTCAACGCGAAACCCTAGGGTCAACGCCGGTCAACACGTAGCCCCAGGTCAACGCCGGTCAACGCGTTGCGATGAGTGGCAACGCCGATCGATACAAAACCCTAAGGTCAATGCCGGTCAACGCCGGTCAACGCGTAGCCCTAGGTCAGCGCCGGTCAACGCGTTGCGACCCATATAACTAGTTCAAAAGTTAATAAGACGGGCCAAATTCAACCTACCAATTCCGGTTTAAGGCTTCAACAACGCTCAGACGATATACGCAACACCGGGAAAGATTTTAGCTATTCGGCAAAATACAGAATAGGCTGAAATACGGAGAAGTAAAGAATTAAAACCAGCTGTAAGTCTTTTAACACCAATTGAAGGTGGGGGTCTATCATATCCAAAGCATTTCAACCGCCTCTATAAAAGAATGAGGATGAAACACTTTGGAGGGGGTATCTGTATGCGTCTAAAATTAGCTATAAGTTTCCGCACGCAACTCAAAGCAAAGAGTGGACGAGTCAAGAAGATTTACCCAATTAGCTCGCACACGTCAAACAGCTCGTGCGTCGATCAACACGCGCACGTCAATCAGCTCGCGCGTGTCGGCCAACACGCACGCGTCAATCAGCTCGCGCGTGTCGGCCAACACACGCACGTCAATCAGTTCACGCTCGTCGGCCGACACGCACGCGTCAATCAGCTCACGCGCGTCGGTCAACACGTGCACGTCAATCATCTCACGCACGTTGGTAAACATGTGCACATCAATCAGCTCGTGCTCGTCGACCGACACGCACGCGTCAATCAGCTCGCACGCGTCGGTCAACACGCGCGCGTCAATCAGCTCGCGCATGTCGGTCAACACGTGCGCGTCAATCAGCTCATGCTCGTCGACCGGCACGGATGCGTCAATCAGCTCACGTGCGCCGGTCAACACGCACGCATCAATCAGCTCGCACGTGTCAGTCAACACGCACGCATCAATCAACACGCGCACGTCAACCAACGCGCGCATGTCAACCAACGCGTGTTCGACGATCAGTCCCGCAACGAAGCGTACAAGTCAACAAGTCGACCAAATACAGGAAACGGCAAAAAGTACAAGTTCCCAGGAAGAAACGCGCCAAAAGAGAAAGAGTTCGGTAGAAGCGACAGACCCACGCCAGCGTGGGATGGCACAGACCGACCCTCGCAAGCACGGGTCGGATCTGTCCGACCCGCACAAGCACGGGTCGAATGTGTCTGACCCGCGCAAGCACGAGTTGGATCTGACCGACCCGGGTCCCCCGCGGGTCGGATCTAACCGTCACGTAGTCCGGAGCCTAAAACGTGTTTTTTGACGGTTTTGATCGGTTTTCTTGATTTTTATCTGTTCCAGTGGTTCCTAACTGACTTGATATCATCCCCAAACATGGTTAGGCTGTTGTTAACTGAAGATAAGGCCAAATCACTCGTTCTCATCCAAATACCCGTACTCGAGGCCTATAAATATCAGCCTAAGGCCTCCATTTTACAGATCAAGAGGACGAGGTGTTGTTGGATTGAGGAGCCAAGGAGCACGAAATTTCAGCAAAGGTCAGCGAGATCCCAGTGAACTTCAGCATAAAGAGGAAGGCTTTCGAAGGATCTGTGCCCATATTTTCTCCCGTCCATTCCTTAAGATTAGGCTTTGTCTTAATCTCGAGCAGAGCTACTGATTTTGCTTGGTCGATTTCAGCGCTTCAAGCAAATACTTTCTTGGTGAATTAGGAGCTTTGCCAAAATTTTCGACAATCGGATCTGATCGACGGTCGTCCACGGATAAACCCCGGCACCGGCGAAGAACCCATGTAAGCAAGAGACGATAAACGGATCTTGCGTTTATTTTCAAGAGAGTTGTAATTTTTTTATTTTCATTAATTGAATTCATTTGTAAATGACTAAAGTTTTAATGAAATAAATGATGAAGGCGACTTTCGACAAAAACACGCATCGGTCAACACACGGGCGTCAATCAGTTTGCGCGTATTAATCAACTCGCGCGCATCGGTCAACACGCGCATGTTAGTCAGCTCGCATTCGTCAATCAGTCTCAGCAAAGCATACAAGTTAACGAAACATCGAAAGGCGAAAAGAAAGCATCAACTCACACGCGCGCGCGATTCGCTTATAAGGGAACCACGGTCACTTTCAAGTGAACCGCGGCCACGCGGTTCACTTTCAAGTGAACCGCGGCCACGCAGTTCACTTCAATGTGAACCGCGGCCACGTGGTTCACTTCAAAGTGAACCATGGCTGCGCGGTTCACAAAGAGTAGTTCCGCGCAGTTCTGACCCAAAAACTAATTTTTGACGGTTTTGTGTTGTTTTCTCGGGATTTATCTGTTCCAGGGGTTCCCAACTAACTTGATATCATCCACAAACATGGTTAGTCCATTATTAACTGAAGATAAGGACAAATCGTTCATTCTCATAAGAATACCCACATCCGAAGCCCTATAAATATGAGCCTAAGACCTCCATTTTACGAATCTGAAATTTTATCAAGAGGACAAAGTGCTGCTGGATTGAGGAGTCAAAGGAGCACAAATTTTTAGCGAAGGCGAGTTAGATCACGACGAACTTTAGCAAGAAAGATGAAGGCTTTCGAAGGATCTAAACCCGTTTCTTCCGTTCGTTCCTTGAGATTAGTCTTGGTCTTAATCTCGAGAAGAGCTACTGATTTCGCTTGGTCGATTTTAACACTTCAAGAGAATACTTCCTTTGTAAAGTAGGAGCTCTATCAAATCTTCTGCCAACCGGATCTGATCTGTAGGTAGTCCACGGATAAACCCTGACACCGGCAACGATCTCGCACAAGCAATAGGCGATAAACATCTATTGTGTGTAGTTTGAGAGAGGGTTGTAATCTTTGATTTAAAGTCTTATAAAAAGGCTATTTTCCTTGAGTTTATTGTAGCGTTTGAAGTTGTAATGGACTCATCAATGAAATCAACTTTCCACCCAAACACGCTGGCGACCACAGTGGGACCTGATAGCCTTTCTGCGATAGCTGATGTGTCGCAACCTCGGATTCTCATCTCGGTTGCAGAAGAGGTCGAATATGAGTTCGACCAGCAGAAGTATGTGGAGTATTTGTCCTCCTCCTCCAGATCCGCCTCTCCTCACAGACGTAGAAAGGCCTCCTCCAAGAATGATCCCTGGACTTCGGCTTCAGGCGTCCAACAAGAAGACCTTCCCACCATAGCTGCATTTGTGGCTCACAAGGCCCCGCCGACATCCGACGAGACCGAAGCCGCATATCTGAACCCTTTGAACGAGGAGTTGACTGCTAATAACGTGCCCATTCTATCAAAGAGAGGACGTCAGAGATGACTACAACGCCTCGCACGTCAACTGGCCGAAGACTTGGAGCCAGTTGATGGAATACGCTATGAAGCGGATCTGAAGTCCAGGAGGCGCCAACCGCCACAACAGCGAGTGGACAACCCCTCCCCTTTCAAACCAGCGAAGAACGAATGGGTCCGTGTTAAAAGGACCCGTTCGACTCTTCAGGAGTGGATTCAGAAACACCACGCACTACTTACACATGCAAGGATTCTTCTGCAAGAAGCTAAAAAATTGTAGAAGGAAGAAGTGGAAAAGAAGCCACCAAGATTGCACAAAGTATGGAGGCCAAAATCCAAGACGGCGGTCGATAAGATCGAAAAACATGGGTCACGTCAATCTGACCCTCCCAGCCACGGTTCACTTCGGTCTGAACCTCCCAGCCACGGTTCACTTCAGTCTGAACCTCTAAGCCGTGCTTCACTTAAATCCATCCCTCCAAGCCGTGGTTTACTTCAATCTGAACCTCCAAGCCGCGGTTCACTTAAATCCGTCCCTCCAAGCCGCGGTTCACTTCAATCTGAACCTCCAAGCCGTGGTTCACTTAAATCCGTCCTTTCCAACCGCGGGTCACTCAAATCTGACCCTCCAAGCCGCGAGACACTCGAGTCTGACCTGCGCCAGGACAGAGACAGAAGATGTTCTGCACCTGTTTCTCTGATTCCATCAAGTTTCGCACCTCCGGTGGAGCCCCACGATAGCGTGGATTTGTCGTGATTTAAGATAATGATCACAGATCGCCTTGGTCTTTTGCACGACGATCAAGGTAAAGCTCCAATCAAAGAACATTTTAGGCCCGTTGAATGAATCCTAAGCAGTTTATCGAGCTGGGGGTCGTAATCATCCTCCTAAGTAGTGGAAGAGATTGCATGACGAGAAAATCCTATAAATGACCACATTGGATTGTGTGTCAAAGTCCAGGAGCCTGTTGAGGTCTGACGCTCACGAAAACGTAGCCTCATACATGCGACTCCTGAAGACGCTAACAAAGCGTGAATTCCCAAAGGAAAGGGTACTCGTCTGATGTTGACGTTAGACCTAGGAAGTCGTACCAACACACGATGGGTTGCTCCGGTCATCAGACCGATGAGTTGTACTATACGACTGGGGGTACGAACAAATCTCGAAAAAAAATTGCTCGAGACACAAAATCTTAATATCCATGTGCCAAGATAATCAAGAGGGTATTGTCAGAATGCTGCTACCTTAAGGCCCCAGAAAGGGTTTCGGTGTTTCAAAGAATCTCTACTGGAACGTCCAAGTCTAAGCCAAGACGTTTCCGTAGAAAGAATTCAGCCGCTCAAGACGATGAATTTCCAGAAGTGTCCGTCAACATGACCGGTAGAGGGAAGTAGACACGACACTTTAGTCCAGATCAGTTTTCTGCAGTATCCTAGCGTATGACTCGGCTGCGATCAGGAACCACTAGATGAAGGGATTACCAAAGAATGCAGAAGGGATTGCCTCCAGAAGATGAAACATCAGATTCTTGCTCAGATGCTTGCTCAGCAATGGCTTCTGATGATAAGGCATCCAGCACAGGACAATCCTACGAGTCATTTATGATCAGTGCCGAACAAATGGCTAAGATTCTCGATGATGCTTTAGCCAAGCAGAAGGAGAACTTTAAATTTGAAATGGAAATAGCTATACAACTGATACAAGTTGCCATGCGAGCACCTTTGATCGCGGAATTATCAAAGTTGGGTTGAGGAGAAAACAATAAGAACACAAGAATAACTTAGGTTTTGGGCGAAGGAAAATACCTTCTCTAGATTATGAGTATGTACTTTACAATCTCTCACAATCTCACCCTAAAATTGAAGAACAAGCTCTCCAAATCTCAATTACAATCTAATCTCTCTTGATTAAACTCTCTCTGATCTAAGAAGATGTTGAGAAACCCTAAAACAATCCGTTATATAGGTGTACAAACGTGGATGGCAATTTGGTAAATAACCAGACCAAACCCCAACAGTAATTCGTGCAAACAGAAACCCAAATGAACCAGGAAACCTTCGATGAGTCGACTAATGAACAGTTATGAGTCGACTAATGAACAGTTATGAGTCGACTCATGACCTCATATGAGTCGACTCATAACTGATGAGTCGACTGGTCAGAAACTTTTTGCTAACAGGGCTTGAGTTCTTTAGTCGACTCATGACAGGCATGAGTCGACTCAACCTGATGAGTCGACTCATGTACATGTATGAGTCGACTCACAGGCTGAAATCTGGATTCTTCGAATCTACTGCTCATTATCTCGTTCCACGCTCCAACCTATGTTCCCTTGTATTGTTTGACACCTCTATTCTCATGTTATCATGAGACTAATCTATCCTCAAGTTCCCATAAGGATCGCTAAGTTCCGAAGAGAAGATACACCCGTATCATGGGTCCCCTCTTTAGGAACTTGAAGTCCCGTTCAAGTTAGAACTTTTGCTGAGGAAACTCTTGAGCTCCTCCATATTTTCTGCATCATCTGGCCTTGCTAGGAATCCGGTCTCGATGTCCGATCGGAAACAACTCATTCATCCCGCCTCTCGTCGTAGTCACCGTTCGCTCTAAGTTGCAATCCTTTATCGATGACTTTTCTGGAAGTCTAATGCACAGCGAGACAAACTTCTTGCTTGCATTTACTAGTCTTCTCGCTCGCGTCACCGTCCCCAAGCTTGTCTCCCTCGAAAGAGATGCCGAATGAAATCTAAACTTTTCACCATCCTTAGTGAAAGTGTACTTCTGAGCCCGCCTCTCGTAGATCGGATATCTATCCCATAAGTATGGATTGCCCAGTATAATCTGACAAACATCTAATGGAATGACGTCACACGTGACCTCGTTAATATACGACTCGTGGAGCACAAATCTGATAGTGCATTGATCAGCTACACTCAGTTTCTCCTCCTTCTGAATCCACCCCAATGGATAGGGCTTCGGATGCTTGACCATCTTCAGACCTAGCTTCTGAACCAATGACTCGGATATCAAATTCTTCTCGCTACTCGAATCAATAATGGCATCAACCAAACTGGTCTTCACTTGCAACTTAAGAATAAAGAGTTGCTCTCTCGGGTCGTCATCCTCTTTCGTGGTCTGCTTCCCCGTCATAAGGTTAAGGCTGCAGTTAGGCTCTGTCATCCCCAAGACTTCTTTCGGACCTTGAGCTATCATGTATGCCTTTTTCTCCTCCTTCTTCTTCAACCATCTTGGCTTGAGATGAGGATACTTCTCCCAGCACCGATGAGCTGTGTGCCCTGTCTTCTCGCAGTGACTACAAATCAGCCCTGCCTTCCCTGGATCACCCTTCTTCTTCTCCTCCTTAGATTGAGAACCACTAGACTCGCCTCCCGTCTGTTTGGAGTCTTCCTTAGCCTCGTTGCCCTTTTTTTACTTGCCCTCGAGGGCAATAGCCTTCACGCTCACCTCTACAATTGATTCCACCGTGGATAGCTTCATCTCCTTTTGGATATAATCACTCAATCCCATCATATACTTCATAAACACGGAATATTCCTATGTCGTAATGTTGAGGACCATCACCTGCTGCTGGAAATCCGTGGTGTATTCTTGAACGGTTTGATTGACCCTTTGTCACAAGTCGTACCACTTGTACCAACGCTCTTCAAGGAATCCCATCGGGTAGAACTGTTTCCTCAGTAACTCCTTGAACTTGTTCCATGACACCACCTTCTTTTCCTGCTTGCAGTAGGATTTCCACCACGTCAACATGTGCCCAGAAAGCTTCAAAGTCCCGAACACAATCTTCTCTTTTGACGAATAGCCATAAAGAGTAAAATACATCTCCATCCGCTCGATTCAGTCATCAAGCCTCTCGACATCAACACTCCCATCATAAACAAGAATCTCCACCTTGAAGTCAATCTTTAGGTTCTGATAAGAATTCTTACCCCCTTGATGCAATACAGCCTTAACAGTCTCCTCCTCCTCGTCGGAATCTGAATCCACCCTCTCCACATCGGACTCAACAATTTTCTTCAAAGAAGATTCACCTTGTTTGCCACATCCATGGATAAGACTGACGAGTTGTGTGAGAGTCGAACCTATCGTCTCGATCTGCTTCTCCAATGCATCAATCCTCACTGAATTATCTGCTTCAAATATCTTCTCCCTCCTTATCTTCTTGACCTATTCCAATGAAATAAGGACCTCGCCTAGCTTCTTGTATTACAATCGAGTCAGGACCATACACAGGATGCCCCCTTCGTAGGATCTGATTGCTCTAATACCAACTTGATACGAGTTGCTGTGCGAGCACCTTTGATCGCGGAATTATCAAAGGTGGGTTGAGGAGAAAACAATAAGAATACAAGAATAACTCAGGTTTCGGGCGAAGGAAAATACCTTCTCTAGATTATAAGTATGCACTTTACAATCTCACTCTAGATTTGAAGAACAAGCTCTCCAAATCTCAATTACAATCTAATCTCTCTTGATTAAACTCTCTCTGATCTAAGAAGATGTTTAGAAACCCTAAAACAATCTGTTATATAGGTGTACAAACGTGGATGGCAATTTGGTAAATAACCAGACCAAACCCCAATAGGAATTCGTGCAAACAGAAACCCAAATGAACCAGGAAACCTTCGATGAGTCGACTAATGAACAGTTATGAGTCGACTCATGACCTCATATGAGTCGACTCATAACTGATGAGTCGACTGGTCAGAAACTTTTTGCTAACAGGGCTTGAGTTCTTGAGTCGACTCATGACAGGCATGAGTCGACTCAACCTGATGAGTCGACTCATGTACATGTATGAGTCGACTCACAGGCTGAAATCTGGATTCTTCGAATCTACTGCTCGTTATCTCGTTCCACGCTCCAACCTATGTTCCCTTGTACTGTTTGACACCTCTATTCTCATGCTATCGTGAGAATCATCTATCCTCAAGTTCCCATGAGGATTGATAAGTTCCAAAGAGAAGATACACCCGTATCAGCAGCAAATGAGGGAGATGCATGACCAACAAATCGCTGTGCTGATAAATCAGCAGGGAGAGTCCAGCCGTCATAATAATCCCAATTAGATTGATAGTGATCTGGAAGCGGACGAGAATGTTAATATGAACACCCCTCGCGGTGACAATGGTACTGGGGGTGGTCCTACAAATGATAATAATACAAAAGAAGACTACGTCACTTCTCCCCAGGATCGTTCAAAGAAAGATACGAGTGAGGATAATAAGATGAGGGACTTAGAGAGTAAAATCAATGCGTCGATGAATGCTCAGGAAGTGAAGAAGTCCGGAATACCATATCCATACCCAAGGGAGTGGGAATCAATTCCATACCCTGCGAAGTTCAATTTAATCTACTTCACGCCGTTTGACGGAAAGGGTTCCCGCACTCAACACTTAATATACTTCAAGTCCCATTTAGGAATAATCTCTGGCAATGAACCTCTAATGGTACGGTCATTCATTGCCACTTTTCGTAGAACAGCCTTCGATTGGTATCGCCGCTTCAAGCCGGGGAGTATCAACAGTTGGGACGACATGGAAGACATGTTCCTTATGAATTTCTTCGATGACGACACCGAGATTTCAATCGAGACACTATTTGATGTGAAACAGAAGAACGGAGAGTCAGTCAAAAATTCGTTAAAAGATTCCTGAACAAAACGATGAATTGTCGGGATCCGGTCAGCGAAGACTTCATCCTCAAGACTTATCACAACAATCTCTCTTTGGACACCGTTGAAGCTATGGGAATGGTGCTGTCCAAGACTTGGAAGGATTTGAAAGTACGAGGAGAACGAGCCAAACGATTCCATAAAAGGAAGAAGGTCAAAAGGGGTCAGACGGCGACTAATACTCCGCAACAGAACTTTGTTCCTCGGGGTAAAGGAAATGCACAAGCAAATACAGTGGATGCGAACCAAACATTCGAGCTGCAACCGCAACCGCAACCGCAACAGCAACAACAGCAAAACATGCCGCAACAGTCAAGGTGGTAACAACAACCTTAGAAGCAGAAGACTTCAAAACCGAAATTTCCGAAGGTTTACTCTTTTAAACAAGATGAAGTCCCCGGTATTTTCAAATACCTCATAAAGAACAACAAGATTAAGTTGCCTCCGATCAAAAATCAGGAAGATGCTAAAAGGGTTAATGACCCAAAATACTGTGCGTTCCACAGAGCGGTTCACCACCCTACCAAGTCGTGTTACGCCCTCAAAGACAAAATCCAAGCTTTGATCGATGTTGGGGTCATTACGATGAAACCATCTAAAGAGAAGAAGATGGGTGCGAACGTAGTGTCGATCAGCTTCGGATCTGTACCTTTGAATTAGTTTCAGCCCGAAACCATAAAGAACATAGCGGTGAAGACCGTCAACAACGATCCTCACATACAACGCCAGAAAGGACTTGTACCACACACAGCCCCAAATGGCAAAATTCTCTGGGTTCACCCCGATCTGATTGAAGATGAACAATGGGTCGGATCGTCATCCAAAAAAAAATCGAAGGGGAAAGGAAAGTCTTGTTACGGAGTCGCAGCTATTCCAGAAGGAGATGACGAAAGTATCCCTACTTTCCCACTCTCCTAAGATGATCAAGAGGTCTTTGCTACTAGGAGTGGAAATGAATACCACTTCAAGTATCCAAGTGCCTTCGATCAGTTAACTGAGCAGGGTATGACCAAAACTATTCCTTCCAAGACATTAGCAACAATGGGGGTGATCATGACTCCCCCGGCACCTATTGAAAAGGCTCAGCAAAAGCTAAAAGAAAAAGAGCCTTTACACCAAGAGGTTCAAAACCCGAAGAAGTCTCGATTCAATCAACCGATTGGAAGAGACAAACCGGGGAGCTCGAACACCCCGCACCGCTTCAATATTATGGCGTAGTTAGTGAATATATCAGCCAGAATAACTCTATACAAGCTGCTACGTCTTTCAAATGACACGAGGGAAGCATTGCAAGAAGCCTTGGCAAATTCTGACGTTTTCCTGACTCAGATCAAGCCATCCCCTGAAGAAGCAGAACCATCAGTCCAACATTGCAATCTCGCGGCACACCACTTTCCTTGCATTTCTTTCACCAAGGAGGACATGTAGACAAAGAATTCAAAGCATGACCGGCCTTTGTACTTCACCAGGCACATTGGCTCCAGCATTGTCAACCGGATCCAAGTCGATCCGGATTCCGCTGTTAGCATCATGCCACTCCGACCGATGTATAATCTTGGAATACCGGCTAGTAAGCTAGCCTCTACAGGCACTATGATCTATGGATTCAATACCAGTAGGTCCAGACCATTGGGCAAAATCCAGGTAAAATGCCAGATTGGAAATTTAAAGTCGGAAGTCACGTGTTACGTAATTGACGCAGAGACTTCCTATAACTTACTGTTGGGTCGACTATGGATCCAGGGTAATGTTAGAGTCCCTTCTATCCTCTATCAATGTCTCAAATATGTGGACACTAATAATGAGGTCAAGACAGTGGTCGCGGATAAGTAACCGTTTAAGGGGTTGGAAAATTACTTTACCGACTCCCTTCTTTACGGTGCTGAGTCCGATACTGAACCATCGGCCCAAGGCACGAACAGCGAAGAAGAAGCTGATACCGAAGCTAGGTTTGATTATAATAGTGGTTTTGTACTTAATGACATTGTACCCATTGTAATCAATCTTGACGATGGAGAGTCATCAGATAGTAGTTGTAATTGACAACTTGCCGAAAAAGTAACAATAAATGATGATTTAGAGTACTCGTTGTGTCTCGATAATATCATGAGGAAATTATATGACAACCCTGACTTGTATATGCCACTTCAATCATTCTGCATGACGAAGAAGCATGTGTAGGATTCGTTCGGAACGACACTTGTCATCCCCGCAAAGGCAGGGGTGAAAAGGAAGTTGTCTACGATAAAGAGAAAGAGGTTTCGATACCATACCACTTCTCGAGGGAAGATGACGAGGACTACAATCCTGCCCCTCATTTATTCAGATATGACACAAAGGCGTGTAATCTCATGGATAGATACGGATATGATTTCGTAATCGGAGAGGGTCTTTGTTTTGGTCGAGGTCCGTAAGTCCCACCTCGTATGGCCTATGTACCAAAAGGAAAGCCCGATCATTATTATAGCTACAGAATAGGTTTAGTCTATGTCTCTTTGTCCGATTACGAGTGCTGCTGGCAAGTCATAGATCAGATAGCTAACAAAGGGGAAGACAAATATTCCTCCGATTCTTCAGCCTAGGACTCTGACACTAGTCTTGGAGAAATGTTCAAGGGACTAATGTCAAATATGACTGCAATTAACCCCGTCATAATTGAGGAGGACGATCAAATGCCAACCTGGGAAGACCCTTGGGTTCATCACCTGAATATGCAGTACGATGATAGGTTTAAACAAAGGGAACCCCCTACCGAAGACCAAGTAATCCAAGTGAATATGAGCAACGAGGATAACCCAAAACCGATATTTATTAGCGATAGCCTCCCGCCAAATAAGAAAGAGGAGTTAATTGCCCTCATTAGAGAGTACATCGACGTCTTCGTCTGGAACTATGAGGATATGCTAGGACTCAATCCGAATATTACAATACACCACCTCAACATTAATCCGGATGTTAAACCTGTCAAGCAACATCAAAGATGGTTTCGTTCGCAGATCATGGAAACGATCGAGTCTGAAGTTAATAAGCTTATTGACTCGGGTTTCATTAGGGAAGAGCAACACCTGACTAGCTTGCCAATATTGTCCTGGTCCTTAAGAAAAATGGGAAAATTAGAATCTGTATCGATTTCAGAGATCTTAACACCGCCTGCCAAAAAGACGATTTCCCTCTTCACATCATGGATGTTATCATCGATAACACGTGCGGGTTCGAGAGAATGTCTTTCATGGATGGATTTTCTAGCTACAATCGAATAAAGATGCATCTACATGATGAGAAGTATACCACGTTCAAAACACCCCTCGGTGTTTTCTGTTACACAGTTATGCCATTCGGCTTAAAAAACACAGGTGCTATATATCAGAGAGCTATGTCAAAGATTTTTCAGGAGCATCTCCAGAAGACTGTTGAATGCTATGTAGACGATTTAGTCGTAAAAAAAACATGATAAGAATGATCACATCAAAGACTTGAAGACGATGTTCGACCTAATGTGGACTCACCAGTTGAAAATGAATCCTACCAAATCTATCCTGGGAATGTCCAGTGGCAAATTCCTAGGATTCATCATCACCGCCAAGGGTATCCACATTGACCGCGATAAGGTGAAAGCGATTAATGAATTGAAACCCCCGAGAAATCTTAAAGAACTCAAAGGATTACAAGGACGGTTGGCGTATATCCGTCGGTTCATTTTGAACCTTTCAAGAAAGTATCAGCCATTCTCCAGACTCACGAAGAAAGACATATCATTCATATGGGTTGACATTTGTCAAAAGGCGCTCGAAGATATTAAATAATATCTCTCGAAACCCCCAGTACTCGTTGCACCGAAGTCAGGAAAACCGTTCTTGATTTATGTCAAGGCGACGAGCCACTCGTTAAGTGCGTTACTTACATAAGATGATGACAACGGTCACGAACAGGTCGTATATTACTTGATCTAGACCCTTGTAGGCGCTTGATCTCGATATCCAATGATTGAGAGAGTGTGTCTTGCCTTGGTATTCACAATTCAAAAGATGCGGCATTACTTGGTCGAGCAGACTATTTATGTCATTTCTAATGTTAACCCAGTCCGAGTGTTCATGACGTAGCCAACTTTTATGAATTGGCAGTTAGCAGAACAGGCCCTGCTTCTGTCTCAATATGTTCTGCAGTTCAAACAACAAAAGTCGGTCAAAGGATAGGCTATTTGTGAACTTCTGGCAGCTAACCCAACCACGGATACCGCCGAAGTATATGATGATCTGCCAGATGAAACCCATCAAGTTAACGCAATTTCCCATCAACAAGTGTAGCGTTTGTATTTCGATGGCGCTTCGAGAGCAGCTAATGTAGCAAGTACTCCCAGATGTTCTAAGGTCTCCTCCGGAGTTGGAGTTGTCTTAGTTTCCCCGGGAAAATATGTGATGCCTCGAGCTTACTCACTGACCGAGCAGTGCTCAAACAACGTAGCTGAATACAACGCGCTGCTTATTGGGCTCAGTTTTGCTAAAGAGCTGGGGGTTGAGTATCTTAAAGCTTTCGGTGATTCTCAACTGGTAGTTAAACAAATTCAAGGAGAGTATGAGGTCAGAAATCAAGATTTGATACCATACCATAAGGTGGCCGTTGAGATGGTAGAATCGTTCGAAGGATTCTACATCGAGTACATTCCGCGTTTACAGAACGCATACGCAGATGCGCTGGCAGCATTAGTAGTGTCTCTAGTGCAACCTCCCAAAAAGGAATAGTTCGTTACGGTAAGAACCCACCAGCTATTCGTACCAATCTATGATATTGACAACGGAGAGGAAAATGCTAAGGAAGCGCATTCAACCCAAGTCAAGTTTGAGCCCCGAGATTGGCGTTTCCCTATCATCGATTATGTCTTACACGGAATTTTACCGGAAGACATGAAGGAAAGGGACTCAATCCGATGAAGAGCGCCAAGGTTCTACTATAATATAGAGAGTCGAACGCTATATCGTCGGGGGTACGATGGCTTGCTACTACGTTTTCTATCGACTAAAGAAGCTGAAGAAGCCCTTAAAGACACACACGAAGGAATTTGTTGCGCGCACCAGCCTGGTCCCAAACTTTACAACTGTATTAGAAGAATGGGATATTTCTGGCCCACCATGATAAATAACGCAGTCGCATATGACCAGAACTATCATGCGTGTCAAATACACGCGAATTATATGCACCAACTTCCAGAGCATCTACACCCTTTAGCCACGTCATGGCATTTTGAAACTTGGGGAATGGACGTTGTCAGTCCTATTTTTCCCCCATCCATCAAAGGAGAACGGTTCATCCTGGCAATTACTGATTACTTCTCCAAATGGGCTGAAGCGATTCCGCTCAAAGAGGTGAAGACGAGCAACGCCTTATCATTCATCAAGCACCATATTATCTATCGATATGGTGTCCCAAGGTGAATCATACATGACAATGGGCCCCAGTTTCTCAGTAACGTCTTCATCAAGTTTTAGGAGAAGTTCAAAATTCAAGACGTCTCGTCGACAGCTTATAATCCCATAGCGAACGGGTTAGCAGAGGCCTTTAATAAGACTATCATAAAGCTTTTGTCGAAACTTGTGAAGACTAATAAACAAGATTGGAACGATAAGCTTGGCGAAGCCCTATGAGCCTATCGTACCACAGTCCACACACCGACGAGAGCGACCCCATATTCTCTGGTATACGGGTGTGAAGCCATTCTTCCGTTAGAAATCCAAATTTCATCTCTTCAGATCGCTCTTACAACAGAGTTAACAACCGAAGAACAGCATCAGAAACATCACGAAGAACTCGAGATGCTCGACGAAAAGCGCTTAGAAGCTCAACAACACATTGAGTTCTACCAAACCAGAATTTACCGAGCTTTTGATAAGAAGGTTCGACAACGAAGTTTTAAAGAAGGAAACTTGGTCTTAGCCGTCTGACGACCAATGATCCTTAATTCCAAGAAGAAAGGCAAATTCGAACCTAAATAGGAAGGACCATTTGTAGTAGAGATAGTCTATTCAAACGGCGCATATCGCCTTATTACCAAAGAAGGCGCTCGGCTTATGATGCCGATAAACGGCAAGTTCCTAAAAAAGTACTACCCTTAGTACATTCAGAATAACCCATGTATCGGGAAGTTCCCGGAAGAATACTACACGTAGTATTCTTAGGGATAACCTAGTTACTACGAGAATGATAAATAAGAAATCCACGCTTAGACTCTGAATGTCTTCAAAGTTGGATCGTGTCTTATTCTTGATATCGAATTCACTAACTTTTCTGAATAGTTTTGTTGAGACGAGATTCGATCACTCTGATAAATCAATCTTCCCTCACAAAACCCCCACTGGTGTTTGACAATTCATAATCTTCCACCACAAAGTCCCTCACTGATCAAATCAATTGACGTGGGTCTACCAAATTTCCTGTCGGTTAAATCCGTTCAAACTTTTGCCGTGTTTGTGCACTTAATACTTGCATTGTTAAAATACTAACACGACACTCTATCCGCTAATCTTGGGTAATTTTCAAACATTGCGTGTTAAGCCCTAATCACTTATCATCGAAATCCCCCATCGAGTGGTTAGTACAAATCAGCATTCTTGCTGCTATTTGTATTTCACTCCCACCATTTTCTTGGTCAAACCTATAAAAGTTAGGGCCAAAACCAGAATCCCCTCTTGATTCCCTCCATGAACGAGAGGTCTACTTTCAATTCGAGCAATCAAACCTGTAAAAGTTAGGATTGCCTCCAACCCACTTGGCCAAACCTATAAAAGTTAGGCCCGAAGTCCGAATTTTACTTCGATAAACGAAGAGCTCTTATCGGTTTAAGCAACCAACCCTATAAAAGTTAGAGTTGCTTGAATCTTCTTGACACGCGCTG
>BQKN01000224.1:58599-75343 GCA_022839385.1 Asparagus kiusianus
ACAAAGTTGTAATTTTCATTTCTTTTTTTATTTGATTTTCGTTGTAACCGGATCTTATAAAAAGACCGGATCTTTGTAATCGATAAACTATTACAAGAGTGTACAATGGAATCAGTAATGAAGAAAGCAACTATTTTTCCCGCGAACAGTAGTCTATTCCCGTGACAAAGGCAATGTCTATGTATTCAAAATCATAGCATCAAGTCTAAATGAGTTAATTCTCTTAGCACAACGTCACATGTGAAACGGGTCTTAATAACTCACATGCTAGCCCGACTCAAACGGTAGTCGGTAAAGGCATATCAAATCCATTGATGGCTGAGGATTTGTCAATAATCCTATATTCATTATGGTTGATTATTCCAAACAGAATGAGACATCATAATAATAAAAGAGACATAATGAATGAAAAAGAAATATTTTCTATTAATGAAAATTGAGTTTGCAGGCACAAAAATCACAATCAACCCACATGAAGCTTATGGCTAAGAACTTGTTGCTCTAACTTATACAATTCTACAGTATAAGCTTGCTTGAGCTCGCTCTGTAGTGTGGTCTTCATGGAGTCCTCATCAGCAGCCAATATTCGCACAGCCTCTGCTTTCATCACAGCCAACTTCTTCTTAGAAAGTTCTAACTGTTTGGACACTGTCTCAACAGTACCCTCTGCATGTGCCTTTGTCATCTCCAGAACAGTTTGAGCATCTTTGGCCGTCTTAAGTTCCAATTCGAGTCGTTCTATTGTGGCGACACCTGATGCGAGAGAAGAGTCAATTTCGTGAAGGGCTATTAATTTATCACTAAAAATGGCTTCTGTCTGCTAGACACGACCCTCTTGTTCTCGAATTTTAAAATTGGCAGATATTTGAGCCTTGCGCCATGTCTGCAGCCTAGTCTCCAGCTGAGCGGCCACATATGAAGGAACACCGACAGTCTGGAATTCCTTCAGCCTTTGAAAGTCACGCTCGAGATGGTCTAAGTCTACGATAATAGCATTTTCCAGATCCGAGTGTCCTTGATTTCTTATAAAGGTCACTTGATTATCAAGATAGGATTTGAAGAGGCCGAGAGAAAGTCCTTTGTTTATAAGCTTATCAATCATTCCATTCACAAACGAGAAAAAGGAAGTAACTCCCAAACAAAGAAGGACTTTATCCGAGTCATCATCAGATAGCAGAGCCTTGACTATATCATTGAGTCGAGAAGACGACCCTACAAGGGAAAGAGGATATAAATATCTTTGAAATCTTAGCCGAAGTTCTAAATCAGTATCGGCATAAGAATTTACCAAAGTTAAACGATGGTTCTTCAAGTTGATGTCCCACACTTGATCCCACTGGCACGACCTCGTGAACTGTTAAGACCGTCGCCGATGCCACAGCCGTTGACGTACCAACCTCATTAGTTGGTCTCACGGCCTACTCAACAAGGCTAGTCCCCACCGCTGCAGTAGTATTCTCGATTATTGGGATTGTGAGCTGAGTTGGAGCGACTGATGACTGAGTTTTCGTGATAGTTCCTGCCAATAGTAAGAAATTAAGACCCTCAAGATCGTCAGATATCCTAACAACAGTAATAGTATCAGTCTCAACGACTAGTCCTACAAGCATAATTCCCCTACGGTTAAGTAAGACGGATAAGGGAATAACTTTCACAAAGGGACAAAATGAATACCCGCAGAGGAACTAGCCTCGATGACCGATCCAACAGCCTCGATGACCGGTTCAACAGCTTCGATGACTAGTTCGATAGCCTCTCGACGAGTTTGTTCTGACAATATGTCGTCGAACAGCATGTCGCTAGAGCCCGAAGGATCTTGTGTGGGATCGGACGGAGGTGTGTCGGCTACATTGTGATGGGTTCTTTTATCACTTGGGCCTTCTATCGAAACATCTGTAGAAAAGCTATAAGCGTTAAGACACGAGATGAGAAGTGGGAAATTGATGATGGATAGGAACTAAAGTTACCTCCAGTAGTAAGGTAGGTTCTGCCATCCCGGCATTAGCAATGGCCTCTTGTAGTTTTTCTAAAAGAGCCAGAAGCATATAAGCAATTAGAGGGGGGACGGACTCTGAGTCGTTTAATACCCGATATTACCATCTGAAAGGTGTACTATCAGTAATAGATGTACCAGGGCTAGCGATCATAGTAGACCAACTAGATTCAACAACGGCACCTCCACCAGTTTCAAGAGCCACATCTGTTTCAGCACCCGTCGGACCCTTGGCCACAGCCTCATCTGCTTGTGGCACGAAGCTTGATCCTCCAAAAAGTCTAAGTCGGGAGAAGGAGGGTTGTACATCATTGCATCCTCTTCGTGACCCCCTAGGATATAAAATTTGCTAAGTCTAAAGCTTGGTAGACTAAACGATTGAAAAGATGACAAGAGTCAAAATATTACCTTCCCCACCAATAGGCGCATTTCCGACCACCCCCGTTTGAGAAGTCTGAGATTTAGTGTGTCATTTGATGGTCAACTTTAGTCGTTTCGCAGGTCGGGCCTCTTTAAGATCCACAGGTTTGTCTTGGGTTGATGTAGCACGCGACTCAACTCGCGATCCAGTTTGAGCAGTGGCCCGAGATCGAGTACGAGTGATAAGGCTACTTCTCCCCTCTTTTTCTTCAGAATCTACATCCAAAAGTTCAACCTTCATTCTATTATAAGTAGGCAAAATCCTCCACTTCTTTCGAGCTTTAAGTCGACGAGCTCGATTAGTGATCGATAAGTCCCATAGCTCTTTATAAAAAGACTCAGACAAACCTGCCGCATGTTCCTCAAAGTCACTGTTGACCTCCATGGTACCACCAGTAGTGACTTCATCCTCTCCGGAAGTCTCCTCGTCAGAAGCAAACGATTCCTCTTCTGCTTCCTCCACCTTCTGCTTGCCTTTGCCTGAGGGACCAGCGAGCTTTTTGTCAAGTCTCCTTCATTCCTGCAGATTCTCTTGGACCATCCTCTCAGCAATTCGTGACACAGCTTCAACCATTAACTCCTTGGTTGGTCTTAGAGGGACGGACTCGTTAGCTTCCATAATCCATTTGCAACACAAGTAGGTCAGCTTTAAGTGGTGTTCAGTGTTCGGAAGGCTGAACTTGGCACCGGTACAGCCCGTCACATTCCACAGCCAAGCTCGAGCATAGTCTACTAATCCGCCACAAGTATAAAACTGCTGATTTGGATTCCTAACGTATAATTGATCGTATCCAAATTGACGGGCAAACCGACATGGCAGATAAGGCTCTAGATAGCAGCGTTCCTTCACTCGGAAAATGAGATGGTCTGGCCTTATGTTCATGAGCCATCTGAAACAACCAACATTGAGAGAAGTCTAGTTTGTTCCGGGCGCTTCTACATCTACAAGCAACCCACCATATTTGCTAGCAAATCGAGGGAAGCACGGATTTATCACCCAACCCTTGTGCATATACAAACTTTTCCTAACTTCTAAAATGTCCTGAGCTTTCCATTTGCAGGTCTTGAATAGTCGTAGCAAAGGAATAGATAGATCGGCATCACTGGGGGTGTCATCAGATCAAGATAATGAAGAACCAGCTACCCCATTAGATAGGTATAGGGAAGCTGCGCTTTCACTAAAGGGATCTTATCAGATGGAGAATCCTCCTCCTGAGTAAAGGCTGTGACCATTTGGCAAAGCCCACGATGATATCGGCGACCATCGCCGAAAAAAGAGATAGGCTTTTTCTGTACGCTAGCTGAACCATGGGAAATATCACCTCTATCAGCAAAGCATCGGAGGCTTGATACGGCACCACGCACTTCTTCAACCAAAGTGCGGTATAACCAGCTAACAAAGTCTTAGGGTGGATAGACTTCTGGGCGTACCATAAATAAGTTTTAAATTTAGTCTCCACAAGAAATCTACCTTCGGCACTCGCGATGGTATAGGAGCAGGCACCGCTCTTCTTAATCAGTTCATTAATCTCCGAGGGAGTTAACGGTTGCAACTCACAAACTGCCTCGTCAAGTTTTTCCAAGTTCTTAAAAAAATAACCAGAAAACTGTTTCTGGCTTATTTGAGGAGACTCCTTTCTCACAACTGGACTGGTGCCGGCTAACGCTATCTGATAATGACACGTAAGTTCCCATAATGTGTCATACCGAGCAGGTTTATGGATTTTCAAGTTAAAAAGCTCCCGATTGGAGGGAAAATATTCCTGATACGGCATATCCCCTATTTGCAGTCCAGATACTTTGTGTATCTCATGAAAAGGTAGTCCTAATTCTCCGTTCTGGGTAAGAAAAGTATTGGTATCTGGATTGTATAGCTCTATTAATCCATTAAAGTGAAGAGCGTTCACCGGCAATCCATATTGGGTAGCACGAATAGCTTCGTATAATCCTAGCGTATTCAATTCAGTACTCCATCGATGGAGAACATAACCTGTCATCCTACCCCACCATGATTTATCTGACGAGTGAGACCAACCATAACATCTGTAATTTTCGACAGGTAGCTCTCGTCCTAGCTTGGCGAGGCGATTCTTCACCATGCGAGCCACTATAGGTAGTTCCCCTTAGGCGGGTCCTCTAATCCCATCACACCGGGGTGCAATCCTATGATATGTTTTCTACCACTGGAACCTGGAAGTGAATGTTTGGTGACGTATCCGTAAGGAATATTGGTGTGATCTTCTGTCAGAGTCCATGACATCTGCCACGTCACCGCTTGCCTCCGTAATTCTGTTAATGAACTGTGACGAGGGAATGGAAGAAGGTATAAGCAAGTTGTACCATCACTGTATAACCACCGCTCATCTTCGAGGGTTATGGTGGTTGGATCTGTCACAGAATCGCCGAACATATAATGTGTCTTCCTTTAAGAATGAGCATGATCCGTATCTTCCACGAATGGAGCGTCTGTAACTAGTTGGCGTGTGATGTGGCGATCCCCTTCACGTACCAACTTAGAAAGCTCCTCTAGCAGGTCCAAAGCAAACTGTGAAGTGGGTAGAATTGACGTCGAGTCATTAACAGCGGTATAATATCTACTCCTATGGCCATCTATCTCGAATTGAGAAAACGGCATTGCAGGGTATTCAACTAAAATAAATAATGCGTATTTATTAGACACGGTTATGAAGAAACATTAAGGCGATATAGGGCGTTGAACTCTTTTCACTAATCTGTGAGAAAGAGTCACTACCTTGTAATTGGCAAGACTATTTTAACTGTATCACGAACACACAAGATAACGTACATTATCGCGCAAAATAGCACGGTGATGCACCCTATCTTACGAAACATGATACGGTAGAAAATCGCTCCATGTTACCTTAAGATGCGTTTTGACCAAGCAAAACGTATCTAATAAGCGTCCACCTCGACAAAGGAGGATATCAGCTTTTCCTAACTGCCTCACCAAGGAGGACAGAACGGGGATACGATGTGCAATATGATATGATGAAAATTGAATTCATGAGCAAGAAATTATAAGGGCTTACTGGTGAAAGACAGACGCTTCCTCTCAGGTGACTGAGTAGTCGAGTGGCTCCTCGGAAGGCGTGACATCCTCGTCGACATGGCTAATCTGTAATAAAGATCAACAGCTCAGTCAGATCAAGAAGTGAAATACATAAACCAAAGATAAAAAGGGAAATTATGAATCTTTAACTGAAATTCTACAAAACGAAATTTTCCAGTTAAATGTCCAATTAAACCTATAAAACATTTCTGATGCAAATTGAGATCCTGAAAATAAACATATGAAGCTCAGTCATATAGTACTTGAACTAAGTTCATGTTCGCGGCATTTTCACCTACATTTAGGATATTCAAGACCCACGTATACTCCAATGGATACACGAGTCTAAACTGTTTCCCACTCTTAACGGGAAGTTCCTAGAGAATATTACGTGTAATAGTTCTTAAGGATAACCCGGCGACCTCTGACGGGTACACGAGGTTAAACTGACTCCCAAAACTCCCAGGAGTATACGAGTATAAACTGGTCCTCCTCAGGTTAGCGCAAAACCCTAAGGTCAACGCCAGTCAACGTCGGTCAACGTGTTACGATGATAGTCAACACCGACTGATACGGCGCTTTGCGACGCAGATAATTAGTTCAAAGTCAACTCAATGATATGAGCCAAAATCAACTCACTAATTTCGATTCGAGACTTCAACAACGGTCAGACGATAAACACAACACCGAAAGAATTTCAGTTATTCGACAAAATACTGAGTGGACTAAAAAGTCGAGAAGTTAAGAATTGAAACCAGTTATAAGTCCTTTGACACTGATTGAAGGTGGAGGTCTATCATATCCAAAGTATTTTAGACTCCTCTATAAAAGAATGGGGCTGAAACACTTTGGAGGGGATATCTGTAGGCGTCTAAAATTGTAAGTGACAGCCTGCACGCAACCCGAAGAATAGAGTGGACGAGTCAAGAAGGCTTACTCAATCAGCTCGCGTACATCGGTCAACACGCACGCGTCAATCAGCTTACGTGCCTCGGTCAACACGCGCGCGTCAATCAGCTCACGCACGTCGGTCAACACGCGCGCGTCAATCAGCTCGCGCGCGTCGGTCAACACACACGCGTCAATCAGCTCGCGGGCATCGGTCAACACGCGTGCGTCAATCAGCTCATGCGCATCGGTCAACACGCGCGCGTCAATCAGCTCGCGTGCATCAATCAGCTCGCGCGCATCGGTTAACATACGCACGTCAGTCAGCTCGTGTTCATCAATCAGTCTCAGCGAAGCATACAAGTTAATGAAACACCGAAAGGCAAAAATAAAGCATCAACTCGCACGCGCGCGCGATTCACTTATAAGTGAACCGCGGCCGCGCGGTTCACTTTCAAGTGAACCACGGCCACGCGGTTCACATCAATGTGAACCGTGGACTTGCGGTTCACATTGAAGTGGACCGCGACGGGGCGGTTCACTTCCAAGTGAACCACGGCCGCGTGGTTCATTTCGAAGTGAACCGCGGCTACGCGGTTCACCAAGAGTCGTTCCACGTAGTTCTGACCCAAAAACGTGTTTTTGACGGTTTTGTGTTATTTTCTTAGGATTTATCTATTTCAGGGGTTCTCAACTGACTTGATATCATCCATAAACATGGTTAGGCCATTATTAACTGAAGGTAAGGCCAAATCGTTCATTCTCATCCGAATACCCGCATCCGAAACCCTATAAATATGAGCCTAAGACCTCCATTTTACGGATCTGGAATTTTATCAAGAGGACGAAGTGCTGCTAGATTGAGGAGTCAAAGGAGCACGAATTTTCAGCGAAGGCGAGTTAGATCCCGGCGAACTTCAGCAAGAAAGACAAAGGCTTTCGAAGGATCTAAACCCGTTTCCCCCGACCGTTCTTTGAGGTTAGGCTTGGTCTTAATCTCGAGAAGAGCTACTAATTTTGCTTGGTCGATTTCAGTGCTTCAAGTGAATATTTCCTTTGTGAAGTAGGAGCTCTATCAAATCTTCTACCAACTGGATCTGATCTGTAGGCGGTCCACGGATAAACCCCGGCACCGACAACGATCGCGCACAAGCAATAGGTGATAAACATCTATTGTGTAGTTTGAGAGAGAGTTGTAATCTTTGTTTTAAAGTCTTATAAAAAGGCTATTTTTCTTGAGTTTATTGTAGCGTTTGAAGTTGTAATGGACTCATCAATGAAATCAACGTTCCACCAAACAAAGATAAATCTAATTTTATCCTTGTTTAGGAGTTCCATTTAGGAGGGTAGAGGAAATGAATGGAGGGAAAATTTGAGCTAAAATTTTATACCCCCAAATTGGGGTGTAATGAACGTGAAGGGAAGGAAGGAGATTTCTTTCCCTTCTCTAAGTCATCTCCCAAACACACTGTAAGCTCGTTGTTATCATCTTGCAAGGAGTGAAAAGTTTAATACAAGTTTAAACATAAGGAAAAAAGTTCAACGAAAAATCCATAGGCCGGCCCACTCTGACCTAACCGGGACTGGGATAGGCTCGACCCGACCTTGAACACGGCGGGCCAGGTCACAGGCTTGAACGGCCTGGCCCATGTACACCCCAAGTTTGGTGGGATTAATTGCCAAAAAATTTACTTAAGAAATGGCCCCGACGCTCGATTGTAATATAAAATTTCTTTGAAGGTGATTTATGTATAAATTAAAAATCAAAGATGTTCCTATATAACCTTATTGTAAAGATGGTTTCTAAGAAGAAACCCAATTTTTTAAAGGAAGAAGTCATTATATATCACATTGAAATGTTTCAATAGAAACCTCAAGTTGTGTTTTTTCTTTAGAAAAGTGGAGCTTATTTGGCAGTCTCTTTTGGACCTAGTAAATTTACTAAGGAAGGGTTATCTTTGTTAAAGAAAATTTAGAAAAAAATTTGCAATTTGGAGAGTGCAATCTTTATCAAAAGTGGAAGGTTGATGTTAGTCAATTTTGAATTATTTTATATGCCCATTTTCTGGTTGTACTTCTTTTTTTTCCAGTTGGGTATGTTATAAGTGTTAGTTTCATAGTAAATAATTTAGTATTAAATCAATAACCAAAATTAAATTGAATAAAATATTCCTAAACAGAACTGTAAGGAAAAGCACTTTCTATAGGAGAGAGAAAGAACTAGAATTGCTGGAGTGAGGTACGTCCAGTGATGAATCTCCTTAAGACAAATTACACCGCCTGCTATGATGCTTACAGGATAATCGGATGCTGTCTCCCAAGAAACAACACTCATTCATAGCTTCGAAGAAGCACTTTTACAAAGTTGTACTAGCGAACCAAAGCTAACAGTGCCTTCCACCACTTTTCCGGAAAGGAAATGAATGGAAGAAGAACGAACATAAAATTTAGATCTCTCTTAAACACACTGGATTTGATTCAATGTTGAGTGTACTTTGGGAATGAGATTTTGGGTTCTTTTTATAGGGACTAGTTGTCTTTTGAAGACACCCCTTCACCAAATGACGCACTCATTCGGAATAGGTGCCTTTTGAAGACATCTCTTCACCAAAGGACTCACACATTCAGAATAAAAGGAAGTGATTGTTCGAGTTTGAACAAGCACAACTCAACCGAACAGTTGCCACTCTTCGTGATTAGATGCCCCCATTAAACTTTCGTTTTGGTCCATCTTCTGACTTGAATATCTCATTCAATCGAAAACTGATTTGGACAAGTACCAGAGTTCTAAAACTTGCTTTGCAAGTTCGTCCAAGACTTCGAGTCAAGAGTCAAAGATAACATTTCACAAGTTGAAGTGTTCGGATCGTCAACGGAAAGCAAACTCGACGCAAGCATTCGAGGGAGGCATTCCATCGACACCAAGAAGAACACAGTTTTAAACAAAGGGAAGAATCTTCGTCGATCTCTCTCTTTTGTAAATCGGGAAACCGATCGAGAAGATTTGCAATTTCTTTTCTAAGTCTGTTAGAAAGAAATTATATCGAGAGAATTGTAATTAATTCTTTTTCTGAGTCTGTCAGAGAGAATAATACAAATTTAATTCTCAATTGTCTTCTTCGAATTTTTCCACCAAACATTGAGAAAGGCCAATAAAAATGTGACATGTGTATTATGAAAGTTTAAACTCTACACCTGATTATAGTGTATTTGAGTAGCCTGATTGTTCGCCATTAGCGCAACATCAGTCATCACCAGTCCAATCTCCTCACCTTAATTAGTTCGATCATCATGATCTAAGATGAACTCGTCCTCCCATCGGTAAAAAAAAGACTAGATCAAATCTCTCCTCACATGAGCTAAAGAAGTTTAACTAACTCACGCGAGGGCATGGCTACCATGAATGAGCAAATTTTCCCTATGACCTCTCAAGCCATCATAACAACCTCGGCTAGTAATGGAGGGATGTGGATAATTCGGTTATGGATGAAACTTTCTTATAGTTCTATTCATCGGGATGATCTGATTACGCCATTTCATGAACTTCCCTCATTTCTTGATCTATCCCTCCAAGTTATTATAAGAAGAGACGTTTTGGTAAGAAAACTTGGGATCTACTTTTTCATTTAATTTCTACCATATTTTTATCTTTTCTCCAAGTCACTAACTTAAGCATCGAAGAACTATTGGCGTCACTTTTTGGTGCCTTATAACCATTTGTTAGTGGTTCCAGGAGGAGCTTAGCCAATTAAACCGCTAGTGGAGGAATCAAGGATTGTCAACAACCTCAACTCCAACGATCTCTCATTAACAGATTTTCACCCGAAATAGTTTGGCGCCCATTGTGGACACAATAAACATTTAGTGATTAATCCCAAACCCGAATCCTAACTCTAAACAAAAATCTAAGCCTAACCCTAATGCTAAACGATCCAACAAGAGATCAAAATTATAAGAAATACTGTTAATCTATCAATGAATTTTTGAGTCATCAGTTTTATTACAATTAGTAATTTTAAGGTTATCCATTTAAATACAAAGATTCCATGGTCATCTATTAAAATCGACCATATCTTGTGTACTATAATGTAATTAATCAATTTACGATAAAAAACACATCATGTTAGGAATGTCATTCCCACTTCTTATTAATTATTACCTAATGTGGAGTTGCTGTTCCAAATGAGTTATCAAGGAATTGATGTTCTCACTTAAGTGAAAATAAAAATATTAAAAAAATTCTAGATATACCCTTCTTAAGATATTCCTACTTAATTATTACCTAATGTGGTGTTTGGGTTCGATACTGAAATTACCCTAGGGGGAATAGGGTATTTGCTAATCTAATTCGATTACAATGCCAAATTAAAAACTCATTAACAATTATCCTAGCAAGTATGATTATGCAATGAGATATATGCAAGGATAAACAAGTATGAAGCAATAGGCGATATAAACAATGAGACAATAAAAATACGCCAATGCCAAAACTCAAACACAAATAAATGGACATGGAGTTCGGTCACCCTCGACCTACATCTCAACTCCTCACCCTCGAGGAGAATCTCCACTATCAATCACAAAACTACACAATCGATTTTTAACGCTCACCGATAAACGTTTACAACTCTCACAATGTAATCACACATCACACTCTCTAAGTGTTGGCTTCTCAAGTGTCGCCTTCCTCAAGTGCTCTAATTTACAACCTCTTCCTAGGCTTTACAACCGACGCCGCTCCTCTTGGAATTAACCACGTCTCTCACCAACCACTCTTCTTGATGTACTTGTGTATTACAATGTGATCTCTTGACAAATAAACTCAAATACAAATTGTTTGTTCTCTAACAAGATGAGAACTAAGTTTAGGCTCACTCTCAAAGATACAACCCACAACCCAAATTACTATGTGTGAAAATTCTTAAGCTCAAGGGGTGTGTGTGTAAACAATGAGTATAATAAAATCAAAATTAAGCTCAAATCAATCTAGCATAAATATGAGAATTAAAACAATAGATAGCTAGAAGATGAGTTTAGAAAAACTTATCTAAAACAAGAGAGATGGAAATATGAAGCTTAAAACTCAAACGGAGATGATCTTCTCTTCTTGTGAAACTCTCTTCACAAAACTAAAACACACTTTTGATCTTTAAAAGCTTGAAACAAACTTGCAAAAACTTTTAAAACTTTTCTTTGTTGATAGTAAGTGTTGAAGGCTGAAAGGTATTTATAGTTGTTTAAAACAATAGCCCAAAACCCAAGAAAAGTACCAAAAATGGAAATCTAGAAAAACTAGCAGTTATTGTAACAGATTACTTTTCGGTCGACAGATGAAAAGTGTTCGGTCGACCGTACTGTTCACCGACACTGTTCACAGAATGTGAAACCTAAAAACCTGCGTAACTGACTTTATAAAATCAATTAAAAATAGAATTAACTCCAAAAATAGTGAAATTTTGAGAAACGTTTATAAACATGTAGATAAACATGTTAGAGAAAGAATTTCTAAAATATTACTTACTTTTGTGAGAACTCTCTGTTTTAAAATAGATATTTCGGATTCTGAAAAACTGCTAAAAACCTATCTTTGTAAATTCAATTGAAAATTATAAAACAACTCCAAAATTAGTAAAACTTTGGGAAATATTTATAAACATATAATAGAACATGTTAGAAAAAGAATTTCTCAAATTACATTTCTCTTTGTGAAAACTCATTTATTTTACAAGCCATTCAAAAATATGAAAGTTAAAACTTGATTTTAATGATATTTCTTCAAACAAGTTTTGAAACACTTTAAAATAAATTAATGGACTTAAGGAAAGATATAAAATCATGTTGTTAAGTCAATTAATCCAAAATGGCTATAAATAAAAATCTATTCCTCTATAATAATATAAAGATCCAAATATTTACTATTCATGCTACAGTAAATGATATATTAAATTACTGTAGCAATATCACTGTAGTGCACAAGAAAGCTGTGGTGTTCTTAGATTATCACTGTAGCACATGCAGGATACTTAAGCATTTAAAAAATATTACTATAGCACTTACAAGAAACATTTAAAAATAGAATTACTATAGCGAAAAAAAAATGAGGGTCGTGCTTTGCACGGGGTGCACACTAGTAAACGATAAATCAAAACAAATGTGTATGTATGAATTTTGAGCTCTAAGTATAAACACACAAAGTATAAACCTAAAACACTATACCCAAGTAATTAAGCTTCATTATTGCTCGTCTTGGTTACAGATGTAGCGATGTTGATCTTGACTTGAATTATGACAGCTTCATTTTGATATCCGCCAACCTCTTTTGAGTGTCATCGTGAACACGCAAATCCATCCATCCTCCAACGGATGTCGTCGTTAAGCTTAATTCCAACCAACCACCAACGTAGGATCTTTGTGTAGAATTTCTAACAAGCAAATATAAACACTCGACAAACATTGTTAGGAATTAATTGTTAATCATTAAAACTAGATTAGATAGTAGGCTCATAAACATGAAACCTAACAATCTCCCTCTTTTTGATGATGACAAACAATCTACACAAAGAGTATATAAATATGCATGATACCAAATGAATATACAAGTTATAATCCTCATGCATAAAACCATTAAAATGATATACTCACAATTGACTTGTTTCTCCCCCTTTGTCCACATTAAAATAGGGAAAGCAACAAGAGAGAAAGAGAGTGTTAAGTTCCCCCTACAAATAAGCATGGGTGATTATAAGAACAAATATAGAGAAAAAGCTCCCCCTATCAAAAAGCCACAAAGTATATTGTTCGTGGGAAAAATCGTGTCTTTCTTCATTGATTCCATTGTACACTCTTGTAATAGTTTATCGATTACAAAGATCCGGTCTTTTTATAAGATCCGGTTACAATAAAATTAAAATAAAAGAAAAGAAAGATTACAACTTTTTCTCTTGTTTGTCGAACAAATCACGAGCTCCTGTTGTGCGGTCGCTCGCTTGCGTGGGTTGTTTGCCTGCGTCGGGGTTTATCCGTGGACCACCACGAGATCTAGATCCGGTCGGATCTACGCAGTACGACGGGTATTATTTCACCAAGGAAATAATAGCCGGGGGGATTAATTCACCAAGGAAATAATCGCTCTAATCTCGGGATCAAAGACCAAGATTTGATCCGGAGTATAGCAACGCGTAGATCTGAGATCCGGTCCTCTCGAACACCTACCTTATTTGGCATTGACGATCGCCGAGTACCAGATCTGAATGAGTGAGTCCTCGAAGTCCCAAAGTTGAGATCTTTTTTAGATCTGAGTCTTCAATCCAGCAGGGCTTCGCCTCTCTCCAAAAATTCCAACCCCTAAAAATGAACCACCCCCTCTCCTATTTATAGCCAAACGTCACTGTGCCCGTGCGCACGTGTGGCCAACACACAGGGGGGGTGGCCACCTTAAGGTGGCTCGGCTTGGGCCGAGCCACCTTGAGGTGGTTCGGTTTTTGCCGAGCCCCTCCGGGTGTTTGGGTTCCGTCGTTTGGTTGTTGTATCCGTTTTGTCTGTGATTCGGTTATGCGGGTGATCGGTTCGGATTCGATTTGTTGACCTGATTTGGCAGTAGATCCGCTTCTGAGTTCGAGTCTGAAACCGATCTTGATTCGATCGTAATTCATCCGAGTTCGCTCTTGTTTGGATGACTCGTTGACTCCTCGAACCGTTGGCTTGATTCCGCATGCGAATGGATGCATTCCGTTGTTTGCGTGCGGTTCGTTAACCTCGTAGCCTCGTTAATCCGCTTCGTCGCGTATCGCTTGGCTTCGGTGTTGCAGACTAACGATCATGTTTGGATACGTTGCCCGATGGTTCGTTTGTCGAATCGACGTCATCGAGCTGTGTTAAGGGACCTATAGGCAGTTTTATACGCCTACAGATACCCCCTCCAAAGTATTTCAGCCTCGTTCTTTTATAGAAGAGTCTGGAATACTTTGGATATGATTGTCCCATCCTTTGATTGGTTACGACGGGATATTTGGAGTGGCTTCCATTCTTGATTCCTTCAGTCCTCCAGGCTGTTCGGTGCTTTGTCGAATGTCTGTAAGGGTTCCGATGTTGCATTTATTGTCTGACCGTCTGTTGGAATTTTGAATTTGAAGTCGATTCTCGCTTTTCTAACTTCTTAGCTCGAGTTGGTTGTTTCAACATAGAACTGACCATCGGTCATCGGTGTTGAATCTTCATTTACAACGCGTTGTCCGGCGTTTGGTTTCATTATAACGCGTTGTCTGGTGTTTGACACAGTTTATACTCGTACGTCTTCTGGAGTATACACAGTTTAAGCTCTTAAGGAATTGGAGCATGGCAGATACTTGAGTCACGAGACCAATCCATGGAATTGGTGTGTCAATGACTCGTATTTATAGAATTTTTTGCAAATTCTCAGCCATCAACGGGTTTAATTATCCTTTACCGACTACCGTTTGAGTCGGGCTAGCATGCGATTGTTTAAGTCCGTTCCGCATGTGACGTTAAGCTAAAAGAGTTAACCCTTTTAGTGCTACGATATTGAATACGTAGACTTCGTCTTTCTCCTGTGAAAAGACTAAACAGCAACGTGTATGAGACGTTGACTTAGGATTTCTGGCAAATCCTCAGCCCTTAACGGATTTGAGATGCTCTTACCGATTACCGTTTGAATCGGGCTTACATGCGGATTGTCTTAATCCGTTCCGCATGTGACGTTGCGCTAAAGGAATGAACTCCCTTAGACTTCGTGCTACAACTTCGAATATGTAGACTTTACCATTATTATGGGAATAGGCTACCCAGCAACGTGTATTAGATGTTGGCTTATCCCTACTTAGGCTTCGGGATGAGATACCCCAGAATCGAATTCTGGTGTCTTTTTCTGCGGAAAAAGACTAAACCGGCGGCGCGTGTTAGGCGCCGACATATCCTTTCTTAGGATTCAGGATGAAATTCCCTATGCGTGTAAGGCATGGATTTTGGTGTTATTAATGACAACCTGCCACGATGTTGAATATATGGGTGAGTGTTCTTTTTAACGGTTAAGAACTAACTGGCGGCGCGTGTTAGGCGTCGACATATCCTTTCTTAGGATTCAGGATAACATTCCCCATGCGTGTAAGACATGTATTTTGGTGTTATTAATAACAACCTACCACAATGTTGTATATGTGGGCAAGGGTTCTTTTTAACGGTTAAGAACTAACTGGCGGTGCGTGTTAGGCGCAGACCTATCCTTGCTTAGGTTTCAGGATAAAATACCCCAGAATCGAACTCTGGTGTCTTTTTCAATCGGAGAAAGACTAAACCGGCAACGCGTGTTAGGCGCAGACTTATCCCTGCTTAGGATTCGGGATAAACTTCCTAGGATGAATCCTAAATTTAGAAAAGGACTGGTGTGGGAAGGAAGAATTTTATATTCTATTCCCCGAATAAGGGAGGAAGAATTTTATATTCTATTCCCGGTTAGAAAGGAGACTTAAGGTGGGATCTCCACCCCCAGAATCCGGAAAGGTGAAACTAAGAGTGGGATCTCCACTCCGAGAATCGAAAAGATTTGGATAACCCTAACTGTCGGAAGGTTTGATTACCGAACTAAAGATGAATTTCTCATTTATGGAGAGTGAATTGTGGTTTTGGTCCTAACTGTAGGAAGGTTTGACCAAGCGGGAGTTTGAGATGACCCTAACTGTAGGAAGGTTTGATCACTCGATTTGAAAGCGGACCTCTCGTTCATTGGAGGAATCGAGAGGGGATTTTGGTTGTGGTCCTAACTGTAGGAAGGTTTGACCAAGTGGGGGGTTTAAAACGATCCTAACTGTAAGAAGGTTTGATCGCTTGATTTGTGGGCCTCTCGTTCATTGAAGGAATCGAGAGGGGATTTTGGTTTTGGTCCTAACTGTAGGAAGGTTTGACCAAGTGGAAAGTGAGAGTGAGAGTACAAATCACTGTAGGAATGTTAATTCGTACAAATCACTCAAAGGGGATTCCTGATGTTAAGTGACAAAGACTTAACAAAAAGGGGGCTTTGACAATTCGTCAATGATTGATAGATCAGAATTCTAAGCATTATATCCGGACTCTAACAATGAAAGTGTTGAGTGCACGAACATAGCGGAAGTTTGAATAGATTAAACAGGAAAGAATTTTGGTGGTCCCGCCGTCAATTAGTTTGATCGGTGGGGGTTTCTGTGGTGGAGACTATGAGTCGTCAAACACCAATGAGAGTTTTGTGAGGGAAAATTGATCCAATGAAGTGATCGGATTTCATCTCAGCAAAAGAGTGTTCGGAAATTAGGAGTTTAGTGTTTATCACTTTATTCATCATGACCGGGTTATCCCTAAGAATATTACATTTAACATTCTTCCGG
>BQKN01000224.1:92634-107298 GCA_022839385.1 Asparagus kiusianus
CCCTTTTTTTTTTCCTTATCCTGACAATAGTGTCAACCCACATATTGAGTTTCCAAAGCGAGAATATCATGTAAACGTCATAAATGCTCATTGTGGGTTAAGTGAAAAAAATCAAAATGTTTGGTGGCTCTTTGGAAATTTTAAACTTATTTAAGATTTAGTGAAATTTTCAAAAATTTTTGGGATCAAATGCATAATACCCCAACGTATTAGGAATTTACGCGTTGTTTGGTACGCGGTAATGGAGTCAAGTGATAACGGAATAAAGGTAGGAATAGAATAAAATTTATGTGAGAATGAAATGTTCATTCTCATTCTCATGTTTGGGTGAGTAATTCGTGCATACTGAATTGCAGAGTCTTGATCAATTGTAGTCTGCCAGCAAAAGATAAGAGCTTTGAAGTCCATATTGTTATTCTCTTTGTCATCTCCGCTGAGACATTGCAATCATGAGCTGAAGTAGATTTCCACTGAGACATTGCAATCCTGAGCTGAACTACATTTAGCACCTAAAGGAAGAATACATAGGTATTTAACTGGAATTGATCCTTCAAAAAATTGCAATTTTTGTAATATCTGATCACTTGTAGCATGATCAACTCCTCCAAAGAATACTTGGCTTTTATCTACATTTTCTTGTAATACAGAAACATCTGAGAAGCATTGAATCTTCATGTCTATGACTGATAGGAGCAAGGTCCCCTATGCAAAGTAACTTTAAATCATCTGTAAAACACAGATGAGTTAAATGTGTACGCCTGCATCTTCGATGAAACTTGAATGTTTTTATAAACTTTAGATCAAGTATGGCTCTGCTCACATATTCCCTGCATAGGATGAATAGATAAGGGGATATTGGATCCCTCAGCCTTACACCCCTAGTACCAGGGAATGGAGGGTAGATATGATCATTCATTGTAATTGAGCATGAGACTGGATATACACACTCCATGATCAGAACTCGACTTCATGAGAAAATTCAAAACCCTCCAAAACAATAGTTTTCAAAAATCCACTTTAAGCATATAGACCTAAGGCTGATAACTTCTCTCCCAAACATATGTAGAAGTTCATGTGCCATCGAAATATTATTTGCTATACTCGTACCCTCCAGAAAAGCTCCTTGCTTTTCGCTAATAATATGATTCATCACTTTTTTCAATCTATTAGTGATAATACTGGAGTTGCACTTGTAAATGACATCAGAATAAGGGATTGGTCTATAATCAAAAGCATGATTTGGACAGCTAATTAACTTTTAAGAGTTTACTATTAGTGATAATACTAGAGTAGTCTCTAGTAAAATTGATTGATTTTAAGAGTTTACTTTTATGAAAAAGTCTTCAACAGCAGCAATAATATCCTCCCCAATGATTTGCCAAGATCTTTTAAAAAAAATTTGCATTGAAGCCATCCGGTTCTGGGCATTTAAGATCACTAATTTGGAACATAACATCTTTGATCTCTGTGTGAGAAATGATTCTTCATAGATCTACACATTAATCATATGTGATACAGAGCCCTCTCAAGAAAATATCTTTATTTACTGGCTGCACTGGCATACTAGTTCCTATAATCAAGTTGAGATTTTATGCGTACTCCCTAAGCATTCTTCAGAGCATAGATAGCATTACACGTTCATCTTATTTAACAGATGCATGAAAGAATAAAGTATTAGAACCATCATATCTCAGCCAATTCACTCTTACTTTTTTATGTAGAAGGCAATTTTCTCTTGTAAGTAGGCCAAGGGAAATATTAGTTTCACTGCAATTCCTGTATCTTCAATGTAGGATCCCTTGATCATGAGATAGCAAATATGGAGTGGCATACAACTTTTCTCTTGCTCTATTAACTCTATCAGAGATCCCCCCAAAAGTGATCGCTGTTAAATTGTTTTAGAGCCTTCTTTACACGCTTCAATTTCTTTATAATTTGAAACATTTTTGAACCACACACCTTGGTAGACCACTTGTGCTGGAAGTTGATAAAAATAGGCCATGTTCACAACAAAAATTGAAGAACCTAAATGGTCCAAAAATCTATTGAGAATCATGAAATACCTCAAGAGATGGACAATGATCAGACAATCCTAGAGCTGGAAACTCAATATCAGAAGGTGGAAATGTATCTATCCACTCTCCATTGATGATTTCCCTGTCTAATTCGCTAACAATGTGATGATTGATCCAAGTGAAGTAGTATCCTCCATATTGCACATCTGTAAGTTGTATGTCATAAAGAAAATTTTATAGCTCAGCAATCTCACTTCTACTAACCGCGCTACCTCGTGATCTTTCCTCTATCTCCTTAATACAGTTGAAATCACACAGAACCACCTAGGGTTCATTGATAGAAGCAGCTAGATGTCTGATATCATTAGTGGTACTCTGAGATGACAAGAATTATATCCATACACAAAAGTAGCACGAAAGGGCATGCCCTCAGATCTTTCCTCAATAAAACAATGAATAAACTGTGAAGACATTAAAGCTTAACTACATGAGGGATGCCAAAGCCCTCGGGTTGATCCAAAATGCCGTCTCCGACTTCATCTTCCCCTGGATCTCCAACGAGGAGACAGCAAAGGCGGCGTGGGACATCCTCCAAGAAGAGTACCGTGGAAGTGAAAAGGTACGGGCGGTTAAGCTTCAAACTATTAGAAAAGAGTTTGAGCAAATCTCTATGAGAGTAGAAGAAAGACTCGATGATTTTCTTACTAGATTCACCAATGTTATAAATCAATTAAAAACATATGGTGAAGATGTAACAAATCAAAGAGTAGTTCAAAAAATTCTTATTTCTCTCTCTAGTAGATATGACCCCATTGTAAGTGTGATAGAAGAAACAAAAGATATGGAGAAGCTTTCATTACAAGAGGCAATCGCATCCATCAAGGCGTTTGACCAAAAGCTTGAGAAGAGGAATGAAGCTTCTACCATGGAGAGAGCCTTCCAAAGCTTCAACATGAGCTCAAATCAACAACAGTGCTAGAAGCAAAAGAAGAAGAAGAAAGGAGGCAAGCCTAATTTTGCTCCAAAGCCTCAACAACAACAACAAAGTGGCAACTCATAACAAGCTAGCAAATCTACATGTAGAACTTGCGGCAAGTCTCATCAAGGGAAGTGCTGGTTCGAGGGGAAGCCCAAGTGCACCAATTGCTCCAGATTTGGGCATACCAAAGAGCAGTGCAGGACTCAAGGAAATCAAAATCAAAACTGCCGGCAAGTCTTTGCAAACCAAGAAGAGGACGGCGAAGGTAATGTTTTCTTTGCTTGTCATGGAGGAAAAGATAGTGATGGTAGTCTTTGGTATATTGACAGTGGCTGTAGTAACCACATGACCACGAACCGATCACTGTTGATAGACTTAGACACATCCTATCTTGGTAGTGTAAAGATGGGAAATGGGAATATTGTAAAATCTGAAGGAAAGTGTATCTTGGCTGTAAATACAAAAAAAGGAAAAGATACATCAAGGATGTAATGCTTGTACCGGGTCTAGAGGAAAATCTGTTAAGTGTAGGTCAAATGCTCCTTAACGGTTATTTTCTAGTTTTTGGTGATCAAGCAGTGAAGATCTATGATGATAGGAGTTTTAACAACTTGGTGGCCAAAGTCAAGATGCAACCCAACAGAAGTTTTCCTCTCTCACTGCACTACTGGAACACTCAAGCTCTAAAGGTCGAAGAGGTGAACTCCTCCTGGCTATGGCACAAGAGGCTCGGACATCTCAACTTCCAAAGCCTCAAGACTCTTCAAAGCAGAGAAATGGTGTATGGCCTCCCAACCATTGAAGGAATTGAAGGTGTCTGCTCCAGTTGCATGAAAGGCAAGCAGCATCGAGGCGAGTTCCCAAAGGAAGGAGCATGGAGGGCAACAAAGCCTTTGGAGTTGATCCATACGGACCTATGTGGTCCAATGAAGATGGAGTCCCTGGCCGACGATAAATATTTTATCACTTTTATTGATGACTTTAGCAGGATGGCCTGGGTCTACTTTTTGAGGCTCAAATCAGAAGCTTTCACCGTCTTCCAAAAGTTCAAAGCAATGGTGGAAAGACAAACAAACCTAGAGATCAAGAAGATTCGAAGTGATCGGGGTGGAGAGTACACTTCAGCAGAGTTCGAGGACTACTGCAGCAACCTTGGCATCGAGAAGCAAACCACATGTCCATACACTCCCCAATCAAACAATGAATAAACTGTGATGACATAGAGATAACTTGCATTTGAACAACATCTAGATCCCGTAAGAGCATGATTCTACTGTGAAGGTCCAAGTGAAAATTATGTGTGAAATCTCAACCAGGTGCACATCTTGTAGCCACATTATTGATAATAGAATTTTTTTTATTTTTGTTTGTACTAAAGCAATAAAAGACAATTTATTGACCTTAATTAACTTCTTAAGCTCATTTCGTATATTAGGGTGGTTAAGTTCCTTAATATTCCAACATGAGAAAGATTTCCTCCAGGGTCTCTTGGAGTGGTTGGTTTTCTGCTTCTTTGATTCTTACTGATCTTGTAGTAGGGCCTTCACCTCTTCTTCTAGCAACTGGGGGTTTTGCAAATAAATTAATCATAAAATCAATCCCTCTTTCATCCTGAATATGTAGGGGTTGGAAAGCATTAGGTGAATAAACAGATTGAGGGGTAGTAGTTAAGGTCTTTTCTTTATTCTTCTCCTTACTCCTAACATGCTGCCAATTATAATTAGAAGGAATATTCTCTTGACTATTAACACAAAGAACCAGAACTTGCAGAGAAATTAATATTGATTATGTAACATGGTAGAGCTAAGAGCAACGTTACGCAAGGAGGCATCTAACTGCTTTCGTGTAGATACAGCATCTCAATTAGTACCCTAAGCACGAACAAATGATTCGGATGCTTCAGGTATATTTTGAGATTGTTTAACAACCCATATCTTCTTAGTTATTCCTTTGGAACATTTTTCTATTTTTTATGACCAAATTTCTTGCAATTTAAGCATCTAGTAGGCACCCATTCATACTCAACTGGTTGATTAAACAACACACCGCAAGACCCTTTATAGTTAGCATTTTATGTAAATCAAAATTAGCATTTATCTCAATACACACCGTAGCTCTAGACTTGATTTCTATGAACTAGGTATCAGACTTCATTTTCTTTATTATTATTTTTTAATCTAAGGAGTCTCGCCTCACTCTTTGCCTTAGCAGAATCAAAAAAAAAAAGGAAAGAAAATGGAGAGTAAATTTCACAAAATACCATTAAGTTTGGCCGAATGAACGTCTCTTAATTTTAAAAATGTCAAAGAACCATCAAATAAATTAGCTGATTTTTGAGATAACCCCTTAATTAAAATCTAAAGTTGCTTTATTTTGAAACCCAGGTATTTTTCTGCACCTGTAAATCTGAACAACTATATGTATTTATCTTTAAAATCTCAGTGTTCATTTATATGTTTTTACTTTTATTCTTTATCATCGGCAATCTGCAATAGTAATTTCCCCCCCTCATCTGGCCGGATTCGTACTCTTAAAGTGAACCAAAGTTATGTAAATCTTACGAACGCAGAAGTCATGTTTGCTATGCTTAATTAGCCTATACAGTTATCATACAAATTGGAGTAAATAGAGAACAGCGAGGAGAAGCATCAAATATTCTCAAAAACGCATGTGCACAAAGGCAAAAAGAAAACATAGAGGTAAATAGAACAATATGACAGTTTACCATATAAAACACATACAATTGATAAACTATAGAAAAGAAAGAAAATAAAAGCCAAAGCTTCCATTTATTCCCATCAAGATGGAAAGCCAAAGTACACACAAATATATAATAGGACACAAAATACAACCTGAAAGGGAAGAATTTAATGTTCTATCAGGAGGATTAAATCTCGTCTCCGTTCCCGTAGAAATTGTACATATAAACCATTTGTATGCTACCGTCTCCTCCGTTACCCCCGCCACCACCTCCGCCTCCTCCTCCTCCGTTGTGGTTGATATTAATGTTTGGTGGCAACTGATGAAAACAAAAGATAAACATCAACAATCGAGGTGGAACTTCAAGCAAGTTGATTTGGTGAAGGCAGGGTTATAATTTTCTACACTAACGCGCTCCAACAGGTTGAGCATGTCCTTTTTCTAAGGTTGAAATACGAATCCAGGTAGCAGTAATGAATTTTTTTAAAATCCGCATTAAATTTGTGCCCAACAAAATTCTACCTGGGTTGCTGTGATATCATGTTAAAAACTCTGTCGTTGCACCAAAACTTCGAAGTTGTGATGAGGGTTGAGGTTTATAATTTTCTATTCTAACTAATGTACAAAAATTATTGACCAAAATAATCTATCCATACCTGCGTTGGTACCACGCCTCCTGCTGGTTGCCGATCACGTAACAACTTCAACATCCTGTCGACACGCGTTAATTTTTTTAGTATCTGATCTCGAAGAGCCTCCACTTCTTTCCTACAATTAACAACAAGCAACATAAAAAGGTACTAAAATAGAAAACAAGAATAGACTCAAACATTTACAATACCTGGAGAGCAAGGGAAGCCTATGTGAACAAAAAAAGGCCTTAAACAAAAGACCACCAATCTTTTGATAATGAACGATGGCCTCGTCGTGAAGTCCCAGTTGCTTGGCCCTATTCCCCTTTCTCTCCTCCTCGGCGGCCAAATCCATGAGGCGGTTAAGCTCTGCCAACTCTGCCGCGTTTCTCTCCCTCAGCGCCGTCAAAGATGTTCCCATGGTTTTGCTATCGTAGCTCGGAGAAATGTCAGTGGTTCCTTATTTTGTAGAAGGGAAGCACAGTTTTCTAGTGTTGAAGATGAGAGAGAGGAATATAAGTAAAGATATTTATAGAATCTGGTAAAAGGGGACGCAATTAAAAAGATGGTGGGGCAGTCAAAATAGCATTCCCCAAAAGAATTAAGAAAAACGTATGTTTTTCGCTGTGCTAACATTCTTTGAGAAAGCACAAGCGCATGAAGATTTGTGTAAATTCCAATTGCCATAAATTTTCTTAGGGTTTTTCATTGAAACTGCTTTTAAAGTATGATCATTCTATAGAAACCTTATTTACTTTTTAATTTTTATATAGACAACATTTAAAGGGTTTTTCATTGGACCTAAAATCAATTTTTAAGTCAAGTTTTTTTCTAAGGTTTTGCTCTAATAATTATTTTTCAAATAAAGTGTGTTAGAGGGATGATCCTTAACGGAGGATAGGTTGAAGGTTAGGCGTTGGTCGGGTCAAACCGCGGGTTGACCCGGCCCAGCCCGTTATGGGTCACAACCCGACCTGACACATAGTGTGTCGGGCCAGACCCAGACCCATGATATACTGGGTCATGGGCTAGGCCGGGTCCAACCCCAGATTCGGGGGTCAGAAAAGTAGCCCCAACTCACATTGATTTGGCACACGCCCGACCCGCCCAGCCCCGTGATATATTATTTGGTTAGTCTAGTTGTTCCTTTTAGCCCTTTGGATTTGTAGTTAGTTGTTAACAAAGCCAAAAGGCAATTGGTCTTTTACTAGTGGGCCTTTTGGCCCATTGAGAAGTAAAGGAGCGATCTTTAAGCTCATTGTTATCTACTTGCAAGGATTAAAAGTTTAAAACAAGTTTAAAAATACTTTAATATAAATTTAAATTTCTAAAAAAAATTGAAAATAATTTTATAATTATAAATACAAGTTTTATAAAATTAAAAAGGTAAAAGACATAGGAAAAAAAAGTTTGACGAAAAATCCATGCCTCGGCCCACTCTGACCTGGCTGGGACCTGGCTGGGACCGGGCCAGGCTTGACCCGGCCTTGAACCCGGCGGGCCGCGTCACGGGCCTGAACAACCTGGCCCATGTACACCCCTAGTTAGGTGGGATTAATTTCCATAAAATTTAATTAAGAAATGGGCCCAGATGCTCGATTGCAATATAAAAATTTTTGAAGGTAATTTTTGTATAAATTAAAAATCAAATATGTTTCTATATAACCCTATTGTAAAGATGGTTTCTAAGAAGAAACCCAATTTTTTAAAGGAAGATGTTATTATATATCACATTGAAATGTTTCAATAGAAAACTCAAGTTGAGTTTTTTCTTTAGAAAAATGGAGCTTATTTGGCAGTCTCTTTTGGACCTAGTAAATTTACTAAGGACGGGTTATCATTGCTGAAGAAAATTGAGAAAAAATTAACAAATTGGAGAGGGCAGTCTTTATCAAAAGTGGATGGTTGCCATTGGTCACTTCTAAATTATATTCTCTGTCCATTTTCTATGTGTAGTTCGTTTTTATTTCCCAGTTGGGTTTGTTATAAGATTGATAGGTGTCATGCTAAAAAACCTAACCTTCGAGAGAGGCCAATAAAAATGCGACATGTGTATTATGGATGTTTCAACTCTACAGTCATAGTGTATTTGAGTAGCATGGTTGTTCACTATTAGCCCAACGTCAGTCATAGTGTATTTGAGTAGCATGGTTGTTCACTATTAGCCCAACGTCAGTCATTACTAGTCCAATCTCCTCACCCTAATTAGTTCAGTCATCATGATCTAAGATGAGCTCGTCCTCCCATTGGTGAAAAAAAGACTGGATCAAATCTCTCCTCACATGAGCTAAAGAAGTTTAACTAACTCACACGAGGGCATGGCTACCATCATTGAGCAAATTTTCCCTATGACCTCTCAAGCTATCATAACAACCTCGACTAGTACTAGAGGATGTGGATAATTCGGTTACAGATGAAACTTTATTATAGTTCTATTTATTAGGATGATCTGATTACATCATATCATGAACTTCCCTCTGTTTGCATTGGGAATGATTTTCATTGAAGCTACCATTTACAATGTTTATCGTTTACAGCAGAAACAAAAGAGTGAGTTTTTTTATAAAACTTCTCTTTAGAAAGAGGGTATTCCCTAGAAATACACGCAAAAACTATTTATTAATCGCTGCTTGCGTAGGATCTTTACCTGTGTCGGGGACGCTTTGATCCGTGGACCACCGATTCAACGATCCGAATTGATCATGAAGAAGGCTTTGTTAATGTTTCGTTATAGAAACAAAAACAGAAGTGGATGTCTCAGCGAGGTAAGATAAACACTCTTCCCGATATCAAATCGATGTTTAAGATCGGGGGAACGCCGAAGGCCTTTGAGATTTGTCAAAAAAAATGATGAAGAACTCTCTATATGATCGAAGTTCGCGAAAATCACTGTCTCTCTCTCTGAAATTCGTGGGTACTTACTCTCAGATCTGCCCGAAACCTCAGTACATGTTAGTACTTTCGTCCCCGTGCATATGGGCGCCGGGGGGGATATTTATAACCCTTGGAAGCCGTTATTGAAGATAAGAATTCGAAACCAACCATGATTTGGATGAATTTTCAGCTTGTAATGGCCTCTCCATGTTTATGGGTTTTTCTAAGTAGTTATGGAGCAACGTGGATTGCACGAAACTCGAGAAAACCATCAAAAAATGTGTCACACTGTCTCACAATGGTCGAGACACTGTTTCCTATCTCACAGACCGAGACACTCTACCATGTCTTGGCCCACGAGACAGTGTATACTGTCTCGCCAGTTGTGAAACAGTTTTGAGTCCGTCGTTTCAGTGATTTGCGTGCTTCTTCTTGCATCAGGTGATCTTCCGTGACAAATTACGACGTTCTTCGTCTTCTCTTCGTCTTGAGCTGTGTTCGGGAGCCTATAAGTAATTTTTGACGCCTACAGATACCCCCTCCAAAGTTTTCAGCCTCCTTAGTATTTTATCGAGGAGTCTGAAATAATTTGGATAAGATAGGCCCTGCATTTAATCCCTTCAGTATTTTGTCGAGGATATTGTGTGAAAAGGACCTATGAATGGCTTTAATTCTTTGACTTCTTCAGCTTTTAGTTTACTTAGTATTTTGTTGAGTATTCTGAAATATTGCTAGTGCTACATTTTCGCTTAACCATCGTCGAAATCTGAAACTAAATCTGATATGTTGATGTTGGGATTTAGCTTGTGTCTTTGAGTTGATGTTAAACTGGTCATCTTCGTCAGGAGTTTCACATCTGAATTACAATTGAACTTCCAGGGGTAATTTTGGTACAAGAATATTCTAAGCCCAATTTTGGCGAAATTGTTGAATCGTTTGTCGGGCGTTGACTTCTGCTGCGGCATAAACAAAGTTTATACTTGTACGTAACTAGAGCCTACACAGTTTAATCTCTTAAGGCGTTGGAGAGGTGAGAAATAGTTTATACTCCTATACACAATAGAGTTCGGGATCAGTTTAATCTCATATAACTATCGGAGGTTCAAGAAGAAACATCTTATACTCGTATACTCATCGGAGTGTGGATACGAACCCGAAATATGTCGAAAACATGGAGAAAATGCCCTCGAAATACTCATCGAACCTAGCCCATGCGCGATATAGGCCCGTGTGTCTCGCATGTGTGCAAGACAGCTAATGCTGTCTCACCGTGCGAGACATCTTAGGCTGTCCCGCACAGAGGTGGTCTGGGTGCGGTTTCGGGAGTTTTAAAGTCCGCACTTCGGGCTTTTTCCTTCAACTTCGCCCGTGTTTCCTCCTTCAAAAACTCCCCAGAAATCCTATTTCGTGCCCTAGTTTTGTGAGTAAGAACAGGGTGCAAGGACGGCGTGCAAAGAAAAGAAAATTCGGCTGATTCTTTTCTCTTTTGGCAGCGCACAGGCAGAGGGAAAAAAAGTGGCAGATGATTAAGATTTTGAAGCGGCAAGCGGCAGATAGTTGCGAGCAGTGCAAGGAAAAAACGCAGTGGTGAGCCGCCGAGTTTGAGAAGGATTTTGTGCATCCCTTTGAGAGAGAAATTGTGAGAGTTTTAAGAGATTGTTAGAGGGTTTTATTTGTGTGATTATAAACCCTATTTGTATTCTCTTTCTCTCTAGTAGTAGATCTCCCCCTCCTTGCCCCGTGGAAGTAAGCGATTTTCCGAACCACGTAATATTTGTTGTCTTGCTGTCTTGTGATTTGTAATAGCTTGTTTAGGTTCCCTCGGCATACCAATCCTAGAACTGATGAGAGGAAGAGTGTATATCCCACTTTGTTGAGATATTCCACTTTCGATTCTTGTTTCCTTACAGAAACGGAAATTTCATTGTGATCTAATCTCTTGTTGTGCACCTTGCGCACCGGAGGTGCTGCCGAAATTTCCGTTGCACACAACAATACAGAGCCCTCTCAAGAAAATATCTTTATTTACTGGCTGCACTGGCATACTAGTTCCTATAATCCCCTTATAAAAAGAGAGAATTTCATTTTCATTATCAAGTTGAGATTTTATGCGTACTCCCTAAGCATTCTTCAGAGCATAGATAGCTTTACATGTTCCTCTTCCTCTTATTAAACAGATGCATGAAAGAATAAAGTATTAGAACCATCATATCTCAGCCAATTCACTCTTACTTTTTTATGTAGAAAGCAATTTTCACTTGTAAGTAGGCCAAGGAAAATATTAGTTTCACTGCATTTCCAGTATCTTCAATGTAGGATCCCTTGATCATGAGATCCCCCCAAAAGTGATCGCTGTTAAATTGTTTTAGAGCCTTCTTTACACGCTTCAATTTCTTTATAATTTGAAACATTTTTGAGCCACACGCCTTGGTAGACCACTTGTGTTGAAAGTTGATAAAAATAGGTCATGTTCACAACAAAAATTGAAGAACCTAAATCGTCCAAAAATCAATTGAGAATCATGAAATACCTCAAGAGATGGACAATGATCAGACAATCCTAGAGCTGGAAACTCAATATCAGAAGGTGGAAATGTATCTATCCACTCTCCATTGATGATTTCCCTGTCTAATTCGCTAACAATGTGATGATTGATCCAAGTGAAGTAGTATCCTCCATATTGCACATCTGTAAGTTGTATGTCATAAAGAAAATTTTATAGCTCAGCAATCTCACTTCTACTAACCGCGCTACCTCGTGATCTTTCCTCTATCTCCTTAATACAGTTGAAATCACACAGAACCACCTAGGGTTCATTGATAGAAGCAGCTAGATGTCTGATATCATTAGTGGTACTCTGAGATGACAAGAATTATATCCATACACAAAAGTAGCACGAAAGGGCATGCCCTCAGATCTTTCCTCAATAAAACAACGAATAAACTGTGAAGACATTAAAGCTTAACTACATGAGGGATGCCAAAGCCCTCGGGTTGATCCAAAATGCCGTCTCCGACTTCATCTTCCCCTGGATCTCCAACGAGGAGACAGCAAAGGCGGCGTGGGACATCCTCCAAGAAGAGTACCGTGGAAGTGAAAAGGTACGGGCGGTTAAGCTTCAAACTATTAGAAAAGAGTTTGAGCAAATCTCTATGAGAGTAGAAGAAAGACTCGATGATTTTCTTACTAGATTCACCAATGTTATAAATCAATTAAAAACATATGGTGAAGATGTAACAAATCAAAGAGTAGTTCAAAAAATTCTTATTTCTCTCTCTAGTAGATATGACCCCATTGTAAGTGTGATAGAAGAAACAAAAGATATGGAGAAGCTTTCATTACAAGAGGCAATCGCATCCATCAAGGCGTTTGACCAAAAGCTTGAGAAGAGGAATGAAGCTTCTACCATGGAGAGAGCCTTCCAAAGCTTCAACATGAGCTCAAATCAACAACAGTGCTAGAAGCAAAAGAAGAAGAAGAAAGGAGGCAAGCCTAATTTTGCTCCAAAGCCTCAACAACAACAACAAAGTGGCAACTCATAACAAGCTAGCAAATCTACATGTAGAACTTGCGGCAAGTCTCATCAAGGGAAGTGCTGGTTCGAGGGGAAGCCCAAGTGCACCAATTGCTCCAGATTTGGGCATACCAAAGAGCAGTGCAGGACTCAAGGAAATCAAAATCAAAACTGCCGGCAAGTCTTTGCAAACCAAGAAGAGGACGGCGAAGGTAATGTTTTCTTTGCTTGTCATGGAGGAAAAGATAGTGATGGTAGTCTTTGGTATATTGACAGTGGCTGTAGTAACCACATGACCACGAACCGATCACTGTTGATAGACTTAGACACATCCTATCTTGGTAGTGTAAAGATGGGAAATGGGAATATTGTAAAATCTGAAGGAAAGTGTATCTTGGCTGTAAATACAAAAAAAGGAAAAGATACATCAAGGATGTAATGCTTGTACCGGGTCTAGAGGAAAATCTGTTAAGTGTAGGTCAAATGCTCCTTAACGGTTATTTTCTAGTTTTTGGTGATCAAGCAGTGAAGATCTATGATGATAGGAGTTTTAACAACTTGGTGGCCAAAGTCAAGATGCAACCCAACAGAAGTTTTCCTCTCTCACTGCACTACTGGAACACTCAAGCTCTAAAGGTCGAAGAGGTGAACTCCTCCTGGCTATGGCACAAGAGGCTCGGACATCTCAACTTCCAAAGCCTCAAGACTCTTCAAAGCAGAGAAATGGTGTATGGCCTCCCAACCATTGAAGGAATTGAAGGTGTCTGCTCCAGTTGCATGAAAGGCAAGCAGCATCGAGGCGAGTTCCCAAAGGAAGGAGCATGGAGGGCAACAAAGCCTTTGGAGTTGATCCATACGGACCTATGTGGTCCAATGAAGATGGAGTCCCTGGCCGACGATAAATATTTTATCACTTTTATTGATGACTTTAGCAGGATGGCCTGGGTCTACTTTTTGAGGCTCAAATCAGAAGCTTTCACCGTCTTCCAAAAGTTCAAAGCAATGGTGGAAAGACAAACAAACCTAGAGATCAAGAAGATTCGAAGTGATCGGGGTGGAGAGTACACTTCAGCAGAGTTCGAGGACTACTGCAGCAACCTTGGCATCGGGAAGCAAACCACATGTCCATACACTCCCCAATCAAACAATGAATAAACTGTGATGACATAGAGATAACTTGCATTTGAACAACATCTAGATCCCGTAAGAGCATGATTCTACTGTGAAGGTCCAAGTGAAAATTATGTGTGAAATCTCAACCAGGTGCACATCTTGTAGCCACATTATTGATAATAGAATTTTTTTTATTTTTGTTTGTACTAAAGCAATAAAAGACAATTTATTGACCTTAATTAACTTCTTAAGCTCATTTCGTATATTAGGGTGGTTAAGTTCCTTAATATTCCAACATGAGAAAGATTTCCTCCAGGGTCTCTTGGAGTGGTTGGTTTCCTGCTTCTTTGATTCTTATTGATCTTGTAGTAGAGCCTTCACCTCTTCTTCTAGCAACTGGGGGTTTTGCAAATAAATCAATCATAAAATCAATCCCTCTTTCATCCTGAATATGTAGGGGTTGGAAAGCATTAGGTGAATAAACAGATTGAGGGGTAGTAGTTAAGGTCTTTTCTTTATTCTTCTCCTTACTCCTAACAAGCTGCCAATTATAATTAGGAGGAATAATCTCTTGAGTATTAACACAAAGAACCAGAACTTGCAGAGAAATATTGATTATGTATCATAGTAGAGCTAAGAGCAACGTTACGCAAGGAGGCATCTAACTGCTTTCGTGTAGATACAGCATCTCAATTAGTACCCTCAGCACGAACAAATGATTCGGATGCTTCAGGTATATTTTGAGATTGTTTAACAACCCATATCTTCTTAGTTATTCCTTTGGAACATTTTTCTATTTTTTATGACCAAATTTCTTGCAATTTAAGCATCTAGTAG